>LBNU01006385.1:0-29461 GCA_014162995.1 Artemisia annua | reverse complement strand
CATTATGGTCCTGAACATTTGCCTGGTTCTGCAAGAGCTCTTAGGATTTGCGCCCCCCACAATTCCCTTCGAAGCGACCCCACTTCTCTCTCACATAGGTGATTTCATTTTGAATCATTAAAAGCATACGCTTGTGATTACATCTTGAATCATTATACTTTATGATTTCATCTTGAATCATAAAAGCCATATTTTAACCTTTAAACAAGTCACATTTATTATAGAAATGAATTAGGAAGTTACAATTTTAAGTAACTCCCCCATAGTGACGTGACTTCCCCCACATTTATATGATTAGGTTGTCCTATTGAACCCAGATCGTGGGATCTCCAGTCAACTGGGTTAGGTTTTCCTTCATATAAACTCATTCGTTTAAGGGCTTTAGTCCCATTCCTTTAGACGACTTACTAACTAACTCTCTGCTTAAGCCTTTCGTAAGCATATCCGCGATGTTATCCATTGACTTTACGTATCAATCGTGATAACTCTAGTTGAGAGTAGTTGTCGCACCAATCAATGTCTATAATGGATATGTCTCGACTTACCATTTTACATTGTGATATGAGCTCTGTCAATTTCCAACTGACTATCACACTTTATATTGATAGTCGTTACCGGTTTACACCATCTTGGTATGTCCTCTACGAATTAACGTTGATATCCCGCATATTTTATAAATATATCTCAAATGATAAATTTAAATTTCATCATAGATTTAGCTATAAAAGTCTGTTTGAAATCCTTTTAAGATTTCTAAGACACAGCTTCCCATAGAGAGTCAATACATCCGCACTAGTGAATCTATATTCTTTATGTAAGAATCCATATTTGCATTACTCTATCATTAGATAGCAGTTGGATTTCTTCCAAAATGCAATATCATAAGTATCATAGTACTCGTGTAATACTATTCAAGTGGTCATCACTTGAATTACTGGTATATTTACTTAACCTGATTATAACTGTTAAATCAGGTTCACACACGTCATTAGACGCATAAGACGCCCAATATTCTTTGAGTATTCAAAATGAGCAACACCTCTACCTCTATTATAAATAGATTTAAAAAGATGTCATTGGAGTTCTAGCTAGGCCGGAATCCCCCATATTGAACCTCTCAAGAATATTGTCCTTTTAGTGTTTTTGACTTCAAAACAAAACCATATTGAACAACCAATGTAGTTCATGCCAGATCTTGACTCCAACATTTCATTAGTGGATTTGTTCATCTTGTTATCACTTCGAGTGATAAGTATACCATCTATGTATAAACACACGATTACATATATACAAGTGAATTTTTTTTCCACATACATCCATTTATTTTGTATCCACGTTCTAAAACATGACGTGGTAGAAAATTTGGATGTCATTGTTTGGGAGCTTTTCCTAAGCCGTATAATGACTTAACAAGCCTACAAACTTTGCTCTCTTGTCTAGGAGCCATGAAACCCTCGGGTTGGTTCATGTAGATTTCTTTTTCTAAATCCCTGTTTAGAAATGCCATTCTCACATACATTTTGGTAAACTTCCAAATTTCTTAAAACGGCAATAGCAAGTAGCATCCTAATATAGGTTATTCGAGTAACTCACGAATATGTATCAAAGTTAGCTAGACCTTCTTTTGTCCAAACTCTTTAATTACCTATATTGCTTGATACTTATCAATGGTTCCACCGACGACCTTTGTGGTTGTTAATTATAAACCATTTGTAGCCTAGTGGTTTACCACCAGGACGTAAAACTACGAGCTAATGTATCTTTTTTGTATAATAGAATTATTTCACATATGATGGCTTCTTTCCATTGAGGCCATCCTGAGGAAGTTACCGTTTCTTTGTAAGACGTAGGTTCATTTTCAACCATAAAAGAACAAAACTAGGTCCAAACGATTTCCCGTTTCTTGCCCGTTTGCTTCTTTTTAGTTTAACTTATTCTTCCAGGTTGATCTTGTCACACATCATGGAGATCATAATCAATCTCTTGTTGTCTCTTATCAGAACAACCTTATCATCTTGATGTCTCTCATCATGCATCATCATTTAGTTGCCTCTCATCATGGACAACTGTATCATCTAGTCTAGATGAACATCCATTTTCCTCGGATAAATAAGGAAACACAATTTCAAACAATGGTGTCAGTACAGATAGACACCCCCCACATTCGTAAGTACTTATAGGATGGTTTTCTTACCATCCATAGTTCATAGAACTATCATATTTTCCTTACAAGGGATTTTATCTAAAAGATAAGTAGCCGATAGAATCGCTTTCCCCCACATGTCATGGCTTAAACCAGGAGTTTAATAACATGGCATAACCATATCTTTCAAGGCACGATTATTTTCATTCAACAATTCTGTTGAGGCGTATACGGAGCAATAAATTTGTGTCTTATTCCAATGTTTAGCACATACATTTGGAAATGGAGACACATATTCACCTCCGGTATCACATCGAACCGCCTTGTTTTCAATAATAAATTAATTCTGAACTTATTTGTATAGATCAATCTTGTCTATATCCTTACTCTCAAGTAAGTATAACTAGCAATATTTTGTACTACCATCAACAATTACGATGAAGTACTCGCTAATTGCTACCTTAGTAGGTACTAATTCCAAATCACATAAAACCACGTGAATCAAAGGTTCGGTTAATTTTCGGTCAACCGAGTGAAAAGACAACCTTGTCAATTTGGCTTCAACACAAGTTTCACTTTTGTAATCCGTGTTCGTTTATTTAATTAAATAACGTATTGAGTTAAAATTAACATGTCCGAGTTGGCCATGCTCTACATTTAAAGAATCAAATAAGCTGAATTCATACTCATTTTAATTAAAACAACCATTAAAAAAAATTAGATTCAGCTTAATTATTTAATGAAGGGCATAACCCATACCGACCAAAATTTTGTTAAATGTTAACCCAATTTTATTTGATTAAAATAAAAAGAAAGCCAAATTTATTAAGCAACCATTCAGACACAGATTCCTACGAATCTCTGGCACATACAACGTGTTGGTTCACTTAAGATCTTTTCCACATGTGAATTTCAACATCACATTTCTTTTTCCCTTGCTATTAGCAGTTGTAGAGTTGCCCATAAATTGCATCTCTCCATTTTATGCTGCTTTGAAAGAGTTAACCAAACTCTTATCATCATACTTATGACATGATGCCCAAGTGTTAATCTACCATTATCTAAGATCGGATCCCGCCTTGGCAACAATTTTCATGTCATTCAGGCTATTTAACCCATAGTTATGGCATATAAAATTTGAATGCTTTAAAGCATCTACCGTACACATAACTCGAATATCGGTCTCCCTTTCATCAAGTTCGGGAGCAGATCCTTTAGATGTCACTCGTGACATTCCAAACATTATGTTAACACGAGATTCCATTATTAGTCTAAAACTAAATTTGGAATAATTAACAACTTGCTATATCACAAAGTGTTTCTTAACAAAATGATTACATCGAATTTTGTTTAAAACACTACTGTTTTGTAAGATCCATTATACAAAACCGCTTTTAAAGAAATCTTTCGATTGAAACAATTAAACAATATCGTATATTATATAATGTTTTTAAACAAAAAAAACAAATTTGTAATATGATTTTGTCAATCTTCTTTAAGAATATTTTAATAGATCTGTATCACGTGGTATAAATTCTACAATGAAACTCGACAAGGTTTCAAAATAGATTTACTCTTCTAAAGAAACTCAGCAAGGTTTCTAAATATATTCCATAAAGACTCAAGAACTTTATTTAGTTTATAATTAAACTCAACCTGGTTTAAATAAGCTAAACAAGTTAAACAAACTTTAATTTTCTACCAATTTGGTAGAAATATTGTAAATAATCTGATATATGATAACAGCTTGTATATTTATCAGATTTTGTTTCAACCAAACTCATCTTGGCTTCAATGAACACGTTTAGTAATCTAATAAAATAACAACTTGTATTTTATGAGATTTGTTTCAAAGAAACTCCACTTGGTTTCAATGAATCTGATTTTATCATGATTTGAAACCATGTTAGTAATCGGCGCACCAATTACATTCACAAGATTTCACTAGGGTTACAACTCATGTAACCATCAGTTAACTTGTGAATATTAAAACACAACAACTGTTAAAACAATATGGTACCTAATAAACTCGACATGGTTTATATAAACTTGTACCAAATATGATTTAAAGAAACACAAAATTGGTTTCAATAAATCCAGATTTAAACAATAACATAAGTAATAAACAAACTAAAAGAAATCAGTTTGAAAAGAAACTCATCATGGTTTCAGTATAAACTGATTCAATAAACTATTTAAGAATCGTTTATAAATCTGTTATACCAAATCTGTTAATTAAAATTCTGTTTAGTTATAAAACTGATTTTCAAAGAAACACAATCTTGGTTTTAGCAGAAAAATAGTTTGTATAAAATCTGTTAATTAAATTAATCCGATTTTAATAAAAGTGTTTTAATTCTATTACATAGAATCTGTTTTAAGACTGTAGGGAAACGGTTACACTTTTTTTAATAAAAACCAAATTACGATAAATAAAATTAACAGAAAATAAATACAAACAGAATGTTGGCATGGACATAAGACAAACTCTAATAAACGATAATTAAATTAAACAATAAACTAGTCAAAAAGACATACTTGATCACCAAATAAAGATCAACAACGAAGCACTAAAAAGTCGAGGCACGTGTTTGACACGCTTCCCTTAAAACAGATTCGTCGTCTGTTTTCCAGGGTACAACAGCTAAAATAGTAAGTTGTACTGTCGGACTTAACTAAACTGCCAGGAATTTCATCTTAAGAGATGCGTATTCCTTATGTTGGAAATCAATAATATCTATTGATTTGATGTGTGAAAAACCAATGGAATTAGGGCGTCTATTTATACACAATAGACTCCACCCTAGTTTACTCCTCCTACCGATGTGGGGTAGAAAGTAAACTATTTTTCCACTTTAGTCATGGTACCGAAATACCGAATGACTCACATCAACTCTATTTTGGACACATAAAGGCTCATTGCGAAGCTCTCTTCGAGGAGAACGCAAACCTACAAACTATTACTTATATATATGACACATACATATAAATAATTGTGTTCAAAATTGGTCAAAAGTCGCTTTTGCCAACCAATTTTCCAACAGAGTTTCTAACGAATACATTTTAATTCTTTTCATTTTCGCAAAGCTCTAATGAATTCTTTTTTGTTTTCTTGTCCAAATACTTACATTATACAAAAGTGTTTTACATTGTTTTGTCATTTTCATCAAATTAAGTGGCAGGACCAAACAATACAAAATGAAATTGTTCGGAAATAGCATATGCACATATGAACAAAATAAGCTAACTTAATTACCCGGTATAATATTAAAAGACAAGAACCTCAATCACATATTTATTCGAAAATCCATAAAGCTAGTCTTTTTTTTCTTCTTAATATTACTTATGAGAAGCCCCTAAAAAGAAAATACGAAATATAAAGTATCTGATAATAAGTTACTAGAAATCATTTCTTTTGTTACAAATCTTTAACCATCAATCTTAAACACTCCAATGGTAGCTTCACCCTCACCCTTATGTGCTTGGTAAGCTCGATGAAAATCTTTGTACCGAAAGGTTTGATAAAGAGGTCGGCCATTATCTTTATCAACAATCGATTTCTCAGGTCCTATGACAGTGTCACTATGAGGATTGATGAAGCTTGCAATAGTGTACCTCGACTCTTTTGAGTTTGTCACGACTCTATGTTCTGAACTTTCAAATTTTCCATTAGTGATTACCTGAAAAATTCGAACCATGTACATTTGGTGAATCCTAGATATTGTAATGCAGGTTGTCAAACAAGTCTTATATATTGAATTAAACTAAACCAACAGGTTGAAGTCCCGTACCTTTAATTGTTGACCAATGTTTACTACAAAAGCATTATCATATGGTTCAACCCCAAACCATTGCCCATCCTTCAGCACTTGAAGCCCCCTCGTATTTCCTTGATAGAGAATAGTTAAGATGTTCGGGTCGCGATGCTTTGATATACCTAAGGCCAAACTTGGTTCCGGGCATGGCGGGTAGTGGTTAACTGAAAACATTTGAATACCCGTCAACTCATCCCCAAAATACCCCGGTTTAAGCCCCAGTCCTTCACGAATCATCTCTAGTATTCTGAATGATAAATTCCTCACTTCAACCGAAAACTTTCCTAAAACATCTCTGTATTAAAAAAGCACTTTTTCTTAGCCATTTGTCCAAGCTAACATGAATATGCATCTTAATTAATACCATGAATATGCATCTTAATTACCTGTATTTGGAGGGCTTTTCGGGCCACAAATGAACCCAATCTTCTAAAGGATGACATGGGTGTTTTAAGATGTCTCTCCAAAGGTGGGTCGACTCACTGACATAGTCGAAACTCGATGTATACAATCTACAACTTTTATGGTGGTCAAGCGAATATATTTTGGTTATATCCTCATCTGGCATGTTAAACAACTCTTTGATTACTTCCATGGCTTCATGAATCAGATCTTCGTTAATTCCATGGTTGATAACCTAATCTCCAATTAAATTCGAAAGTTAGCTTTAACTTTTGTATGGTTTTAACAAATTAAATGATGGGACTTGGAGTCATATATTATTACATCAAAACAAATTAAATGTATCATCTCCGTGGTTTAGCTATATTCCCTCGATTATATTTCTTGTCCTATTGACATGCAATTATAAAATGCAGCTAGTATAATACATGGCTTTGGTATTTGAAAATAACTAAAGAACTGTATATACATGGATCGTTGCCAAAGGCTGGAAACTTTATAGTGACTAGGGATCGGAGGAAGGATGAGTCCTTGGATACCTATGGACTTTTGCAGCATAATTTTTTTGATCTTTCTTAAACGCATATCGAGCTAAAAAAAGTGTTTTTCTAGTCTTGTCTAATTTATTTACTATTTCCTTCATATTACGGTTTAAAAAGTTTTCACATATAGTCACTTTTAGTCATAAATCCGTTCTTACATGTCACGTACGTGTAAGTGAGATTTGATATAAAACAACAACGACAAAATCAGTGACATAAAATGGAACTGCATGCGGTTATGCATGTGTAACTAAGTATCACTGTATGTACGTGTGCATGTGGTATATATATATTGTTACCGTTAGCATGTAGCACATATATATTGAATATCGAACATATATAGTAACTAAAAAGAAGAACCTGAAAGAAACCCGAGTCTTGAGAAGCCTGTATGATTTGTTGAACGACATCTTTTTGGTTACCGAAAACAGCCTTATTTTCAAGATCGATCACCTGAAAGTTTTTACCGATGGAACAACTTGATCCCCAGGTCTTATACCTTCAGGGAAGACATAGTCTTGGGGTACAGATTTCACAGTGGTGCACCATTTTGTAACCATATTTTCCATGGCTAAAAGCTTATGACTTGTGAACATTTCTTACAATCGTATATGCTATATATAGTGATATAGTGATTTAATGTTTGTCTTGGCATTTAATTAATTTCTTTGTTTCTAACTAATAAGTTCAAACTTTAATATTTGAATTCAATGCTTACTATATATAGTGATATAGTGATTTAATGTTTGTCTTGGCATTTAATTTATTTGTTTCTAATTAATAAGTTCAAAGTTTAATATTTGAATTTAATGCTTACTTATCTGAAGAACGAATTAATTTCTTTGAATAAGATAGTATTATATGTGCATTCATACTTTGTACATAATTATTTTATTTTCATTCTTATGAGCAGCGGGGTGCCCGAACGTTCAGCGGCGGGTATCTTGTAATCAAAACATTTTTGAGAATAATATTATTCGATTATGTATTTTTCGTGATAATAATTACGCATGGCGAGAATTTTAAAAAATAACTTTATCGCACACTATCTCATATAAATATGGTAGAGTATTTCGTGCATCGCGATGCAAGGGCTACACGAAAACGGTAGTTGGTAGTATTACGAAGTTGTGACGATTGACGGTGAAAGGTACTTGCTAATAATAAATGTTATGTAATATACGTCACAATATTGTATAATGTGTAAACATATAGTAGTATACATTAGTTCGTGCAGATATATCTATACTACATAAAGGGTGTATGGTCAAAGTTGAATGTTGAAAGTTGAAAATGGTCATATGTTAGAGAAATGTATAGTGTAATTAATATTTTTATTAAAACACCACATTACTTAAAAGTACAATGATTTATTCACATTGTACAACCAATTAAAAGCATATCTATCAAATTAAATACAACCAATTAAAACACCAGTTACTAAAAAGTACAATAAAATTTTCATAATGTACAATTTAAACAAACTACAACATAATCCATATAAAATAATTAAACACACTAATTAATGTTATTTTTAAAACACCATAAAATGAAAAGTACATGTTATTATACACATTATACAAATTAATAAAACACAAAGCTTCATACAACCTAACAAGTTGATGGTACATATAGTTTTGAAAACCGGACGGGACCAACGGGGTTCAACCAGGAACCGGTGTCGCCACCGGTTCGGCTAACTAATAAAACCCATCCGAAAAGGAACCAGAGAGGACCTGTTGAAACCGATACAAACTGGTGAATCAGGCCTTATCGAGATCTATTTTTCCGGTTAATCGTCATAAGTTACCAAAGGAAAAACTGAAAAGTGAAAAGTTGAAATTAAAAAAGGAAATGTTGAAAACATATATTTCAAAAGGAAATTGTTAATACAAATCGAAAACCGGGTTGACCCGGGACGCTTCAAACCTGGCGGGTTGACCCGGTTTAGTTTGACCCGTTTTTTACCCAACCCGACAAATTGACCCGATTTAAATCGACCCGTTTTTCGACCAGAACGGTTCAACATGTTGAACCACCGGGTCGAACCGGGTTTCAAAACATTATGTTTAATCCCCAGATCTTTAAACTTTTATTATTTTTCGTTTATAACCTATAAACTTTTTTTTATCAATAAACCATATATCGATATAAAATCCCGTTGCTCTGCACGGGTACTCGTCTAGTGATTAGTAAATCTATGTATGACATTACTTAACAAAATATGAATTACGGTATTTAAAAGCTACACATTTTTAATACCCTATAAACCACCTGAAATTTTTCGTAGTTTGACATGTACGATTATTTTCAATCGAATTTAACTGTCTGTTATGATGACCACATTATTGTTTAGTTTGTATCTTATGGTATATTAATTGTATTTTTAAATGAGGAGGTATTTTAAGCTAACATCAATTATTTGCGTTCTATCTTTACTTTATTATTTGTATTTCTTAAATTCTTGTTTTTGTGTTTAAATGATTTGTACAATATGATTTATTAATTGTATTACTTAATTTAAATTTAAACGATGTCTTAGTGATATTTAGTGAAAGAAAAAAGATTCCTCCATTATATATAGTTAAGATAATCGATAGAAAGTAGCAAGCATGTTTTCGCGGCCCGCGGGATTACTTAAAACCTTTATTTTCATTTTTACCATTTACAAGCTTTTATTAAAAATAAATAAATAAATAAATAAAATAAATAAATAACATTATTTATTTTGTTGATGACTATAGTAGAGTTGAGATCAATATATAACCAAAATTATCTAAATATCTAATGAACCAATCTTAGTCATTCATTTTTTCATTAAAAAAAATATAAAAAAATAAAAATAAATAAAAATAAAAAAATAGTCCACTTTCCACCTCTTTTTTAAAAGAAAAATATTTGTAAACGGTAAATCGTCAAGTGAAAAAAAATACACCATCGTTACGAGTTTTTTTTTATCTTTCAGTTGACGGGCATTTCTATATACTTTCGACGAACTTTTTTTTTTGATTTTTTTTAGTGCAACTAAAAAAACCGAAAAAATGTTCGTCAAAAGTATATAGAAGTGTCCCTCTATAGAAAGATGATTTAATTCTCGTCGCGATAGTATGATTAATTTGGCATAACGATTAACGGTTTGCGAGATATTTAAATTTTAACAAAAATGGTGAAAGTTTATTTTATTTGTTTGTGAGACATTTTATCTTTAGAAAATATTGGATCTACATTGAATATTTCTCGACTACAGTATTATAAAAAAATAACAATAAAGAAAAAGAATCTTATCTATAATTATACAAAATAAATGTTTACGGTAATGGAATAATTAAAAAGAAAAATATTAGCCTGTAGAAATAGGGGGAAAAAAGAAAAAAAGGCCCATTTTCAACTTTTTAAAACAAAATGCTTTGCAATATTTTCATATAAAATCATCGAATTGCCATAAAAGTGGATTGTTTACCCTTTTTTTTCCTTCATTTTTCATATAAAACATTGGTAAGAATTTTCCTTCACATTCTCTATTAATGTGAAAAAAATCAATTTAGATCCAATATTTTTTTAAAATCTAATAAACCAATCATAAACATCCATCTTCTGATAAAATAAAATAAAAAAAATAATAAATAAAAAAAATCACCCTTTAAAAAAAATTAAACATCTCGCAAACCGTTAATCGTTACACGAAAAAAATCATGCCATTACGACGAGAATTAAATCATTTATCTATAGATGGGCACTTTTATATACTTTCGAGAAACTTTTTTTTCAGCATTTTTTTGTAAGTGTTGAAATTTACGTTTGAAGAAATCACATGTGATTTTATGAAATTAAATGTGACTTTATAAAATCACACGTGATTTGAAAATAGCAAATCACATGTGATTTCTCCACACACAAATTCTAACACCAAAACAAAACTCGAAAAAAAAATTTCGTCGAAAGTATATCAAAGTGCATGTCTACTGAAAAATAAAATAAAAATTCTCGTCGCGATAGTGTTTTTTTGTTGCGTAATTACTGTTTGCAAGTATTAATTTTTTTAAAAAGGGTGAAAAATGGCTTTTTATTAACTTTGATGAAAAAGGGATTACTAAGATTGCTTCATTAGATCAATGAAAAATATGATATCTATACTGATCTAAACTACTATAAATATAAGTATTTTAGAAAATTATATTATTAATTTATCAAAATTTATGATCAGAATAGTTAGTATTTTTTTTTTAATATTTTCCTTAAGAATAACAGTATTTTTAAAATTGTCATTAAGAAGTTGTTGTGGACAAATAGTTATCAAAATTCGATTTTTTTTTAATTCTTGACTAGGTTATTGTGTCTGTGTTAGTTTTTGTGTTTGTGTTTGTAAAGTTTTTTATTTTATTTATTTTTATTTTTTTTTTAGGTTTCGGAAAAAGCAGTAATGAAGAAGACGGTATTATTACCATTTTCATTTTAAACCTATTTTTGTCTATATTGTTAGTCCTTTTACTGTTTTTCTTACACTGTTATCTGTTATATTTACAATGTTAGTCCTCGAGTTATTTTTCTGCTATTTCTACTCCTTAAAATGTATAGAATTTGATTTAAATGTACAGAATGAATTGTGTTTGTATTTGTGGAAATGAAAAAGATAAGTAAAAACTGAGACCCACTGACACCTATAACATGTTATAGCTTGAAGTTGTGTTTTTCAGGATTTGTGCTATATAAATATTATAGATAAAAGCTGGCGTGGCGGCTCCTATAACGTGTTATAGGCAACATCTGCACGGAGCTCTCTTAATTTTAATTCCGTCGCAATGCAAGTGTAAGGGTAACAATTCCTTGTGATAAGTTTTACTGTTTCAAAGGAGATGTGATCCTCTAGAAAGTGTGAATAAAAAGTATTATGCACCGTCCAATCAACCCCTCCTTCATCTAACGTCCAGGAAAGAGAACAACAAAATTTTCGGTAAAATGGGCAGTTTGGTCATTTGACCAGTTTTTCAATTCCATCCTCAAACTTAAAATTGTCAAAACTTTCAAACGACAAACTTTTACAAAAAAACTGATTTCATCATAATTTTTAGAATTTAATTCTCTTTAATTTTGTATGAATTGTGATATATAAATCAATTTTTTTTTCTTCTAGATTTTAAGTGGATATTGATTTTCTTGAAATTTTCGGCATATTCGACCCTAAGTTTGTCTAACTTAAAGACCGAATTATGCTAAACTTAAAACACGAAAGTTGTAGTTTTTTAGTCATTCTTTACCCATAAATTTGAATCACTAATATCTGGTATAATATGAGCGAGATATCGCATTTTGATAATGACGTTTTAAACATATTTAATGCACACAATGTGTTTGATAAAATTCCTAAGAGAGATTCTTCTTGTTAAAGTACATTTAAATGCACTAATTGGTGTATGACAATACATTTTTACTTATTGTTAGTTATTTGAGATCCAGAGGTATGATAGGGGATGAACAAGACTAATTTATGAACAAGACTGACTGATCGAGAGGTGTAATAGGGGATGAGGTTCGGACGTAAGGTATTTTTGTGTAGGAATTTTTTTTATTTTTTATTTTTTTGAAAATAGTTGTGAAAAAATAAACGGCCAGATTAAAGTTCTTGGAAATTTGTTCATGGCGTAGATGCAAGTCGATCATCAGTTAGTCTTGTTCATTAGTATTTTTCAATGAACAACATCATAATGTTCATCAATTAAATCATGTTGTTCATCAGTTCATTAGTCTTTTTTGGGGGGGATTAAGTTGTAGAATAGCAATATACTTTTCAAGGTGTCTCGTTTTGGTACATGTATTTTTTTTAAATTGTAGAATAGCAATGTACTTTTCAAAGTGTCACGTTCTGATACGTCTACTTTTTTTAAGTTGTAGAATAGCAATGTACTTTTCATAAGTGTTCCAATTTGGTACGTCGTCTCACGTACCAAACTGGAACACTTATGAAAAGTACATTGCTATTCTACAACTTAAAAAAAATACACGTACCAAACTGGAATACTTATGAAAAGTACATTGCTATTCTACAACTTAAAAAAAGTACACGAACCAAAACGGGACACTTTGAAAAGTACATTGCTATTCTACGACTTAATCCCTCTTTTTTGATGAACAACGTCACAATCTTCATCTTGATGTTCATCAATTACATCACAATGTTCAGTAGATATATCACGTTTTTCATTTAAAATAAGAATAATATGAGTAACGTCTGTGGGTGTAGTTGATTTCGATGGGGTGGTGGATGCTTGAGTATGACTTGTGCAACAAGAAGTTAGAGTTGTACTTTAGGCTAGTTAAAGATTGATGAACATATAGAGGCTAAATTAGAAAACTGATAAACATTGATGAACAACATTGGATTATGATGAATAGTGATGAACGACATGTAAATTAAGGTTGTCTTGTTCATCAATTAGTCTTCTTCATCAGTTGGTCTTGTTCATCAGTTGGTCTTATTCATCAGTCATGTTCATCAGTTAAAAAAACTAAAAATAAATAAAAAATGTATTGTGGTACACCAATTAGTGCATTTTATCAAACACATTTTATGCACTAAATATGTTTAAAACTTCAAAATGTGATATCTCAATCATATCATAGCAGAATTGAGTGATTCAAAATTTTGGGTAAAGAATGTCCAAAAGTCTACAACTTTCGTATTTTAAGTTTTGTGTAATTTAACCTTTAAGTTACATAAAATTAGGGCCGAAGATTTCCAAAATTTCAGGAAAATCAATACGCACTTAAATTTAAAAATTATATATATATATATATATATATATATATATATATAACTAGTATATAATATATAGTATATATAGTATGATAATAGGATATATATAACTATATATATATATATATATATAATTCCAAACCAAAATCAGAGAGATTATAATTTTTGAAAATTAGGTAAAATCGGGTTTTCGTAAAAAGTCTTATCGTTTGAAAGTTATGACAAGCTTAGTTTGATAGGCTGAAATTAAAAAATGGATCAAATGATCAAAGCTGCCCTTTGCCCCCGCAAAATATTGAAAAAAATAATGGAGTAGACTAAGGCTTCTGAGCACATATCCTGTTCTGATTACCTTTTTAAGATTTTATAAAATGGATTGACATTTTAATTGAGCGCCTATCTTGTTTTAAATACCGACATGATAATTAATTAAATTATATGCAACAATTGTATTTGATTTCATTTAACCATTACAAAGTATTTATTAGTTGCATACACTGATAAAAGAAAATGTAAGACTCGTTAAATGTGTAATCAAGCCAAGTCGAACCAAGTACTATCAACCTCAATTTCCAGTCGATTAGCAAAACTCGGCTCGACACTTGATTGGTGATCGACCGAGCCTTAAATCTCAAGCTCGAGCTCGACTCACTTTCTAAAACTCGAGCTCGAAAATTCCCTCGAGCTGAAAAGATCATACCATTAAGCGAGCTCGATAAATAATCAACATATTTAGTTCGACCCCACTCTATTCATATACCTCTTATTTTGTATAGTAATGATAACTAAAGTAAGGATCAAATGAGAAATATAATTAAGATGAGAAGAATGAGAAGAAACAACAACCACAAATATTAGATGCACTCACAAAAATAGATGCATCTCCCTATTATTTCTCTTTCCTTATTTAAAATATGTGGTCACAATTTTTTCTCATTCTTCTCATTTCAATAATTCTTCTCACTAGATCCATACTCATGATAACTAAGTGATTACATGTATATAGACATGTAATAGTATAATTTAACCAAAGCTCGCAAGTTTTACGAACCGAGTATTTTAAAACTCAACCTTGACTTGGGTTCATACTCAATAGCTTGAACTTGATTCGATTAAAGCCGAGTCGATTTCGAGTATTATTCAAATCGCTCTCAAGTAGCTCACGAGTCTCGTCTTGTCTTGCACCTCAAAAGAGTCATTATGGTTTCCTGGATCTTCTTAACAAATTCATCAAACCAAATCAAGAGCTTAAGGTTATTTTGTCAGCATGTACTATGGTCAATAACGTTAATACTAGTATATATATAAACATCTAGAGTTGATCAAACTTAAAACAAATTAAAAGAAAAAGCATATTTAGAAACGGTAAAATGAAGCACCCTTCATTTCGAACTTAATATCAGTAAAATAACACCAAATGGAACTTGATTTAACTTTTTTTTGTTCAATGCTAATTTGAAAACTAATTAAAATTCGATTTACCCAAAATGTGTAAGGAGAAGTAAAGAAAACTAGTAAAAACTAAAAACATTTTAAAGAGGCTCTCAAGAGGTTACCCACGCTAGTAATCATACAAGTCCCCTTTATAGGGGCAATCTAACCATTAATCAATCATTATGCTATTTTCTTTATGTAGATTTCACTTTTGATTTCATTAAAATAACCTATCTTTCAAATCATCATGTAACATAAAGACACACATTTCATGTTAAAGCATCAAACAACTATGTGTTCCAAAAACATGCGATTATTAAGCGACGCATAGCTGAATCTCAGTAACATCGAAAGTTATTAGATTTCAGTAAAACTTTCGAAATCTATCCACATATGGATTTTCGTTCTATGCACATACAAGTGTACAACGCCAGCCACCGTTCGATCACAAACCACCGTAACTCGACCTACCAACCACCTGCCTTTCAAGCAACAAACGCCACAGGATTCCCACTGCTAGCTATTGCAATAGCTTGCACCACAGCCATCACTTTTTTGATACTTAGCTATTTCTTGATCACTAAATGCTGCTACCCCTTGAGCCAATTTTTAATGGCCCGAACCACCACTTCAGAAGAGCCACCATCGGTCTATTCGACTCCAGCATGGCAGACCACTGGGCTCGATGAATCAATAATCGAACAGCTACCCATTTGTCAGTATAGTGAAAAAGGTGAAAACAAATTGTATAAATGTGTTGTTTGCTTGAATGAGTTTCAAGATTTAGATACATTAAGAGTTCTTCCTAGTTGTGATCATGGTTTCCATTTGCATTGTATTGACATTTGGCTTCGGAACAATCCCAACTGCCCAGTTTGTCGACTGCACATCCCGGGTGGGTCTCAGTATCCAACCGACACGATTGTACCTGCTTCTTCACCCCAAGATGCACCTTCATTTGCCCATAATAGCCCAACAAGTAGCAACCAAGATTTTGTGACGATTGAATTAAGTGAAGTGGCACAGGAGTCAAGAAAGTCTCGTTTTGACTTGATAAATGGAGATGAAAGAATCGGTGCCACGAAAGATGAGGAGCTTATGATCCAACCTTTACGAAGATCTTTCTCAATGGATTCTGCTGTTGATTGTGATATATATTTATCAGTTCAAGACATCATACGGAATCATGAAGAAGCTAGCAGGACCAAGAGACCTTTCTTCTCGTTTGGACATACAAGGGGATCTAGGAGCGCTATTCTTCCTCTCGAGTTTTAATTAGACGAGTTGTTAATCTTCCTGTTTGCAAGTTATTCATTACTTTGTAAGTTGTCACAATATATTGCAATCTCAGTTTTCACTCAAAAAGCAAACTAAGTAAACCAGAATTTTGTCTTGCTTCACTCTCTAAAAGGCTGTCACTAGTTGTTTCACATGGATGTGTGTCTCAAACAAACCTGACTCATGTTTTCTTTGGCAAGTGCATTTTGCCGCAAATACTTAAACACAATGTGAAGGAAAACACATGGGTGATGGCCTAACATATGGTAATACATATATGTCAATAAAAAGAGTTTTGTCAACATAGCTAGGCCTAAGGTCAACGGACTACTAATACCGATTTAAGTTACTCAGTATATCTTAGCTACAACAGGGATACAAGTTAAAGTTTAGAAACTAAACCACAAGAAGGAACATGTCAAACAAGTCAAATTTGTCAAAAGCGTATATAAATGCTTACATATCTTAAATCATTTATGAAAGAAATAATCAAAACTAACAAATATAATTTTTTTGTTGCAAAAAATAGAAGCAACAAGTCTTGAACTCGCTTATACCAACACAGAAAAAGACTAATCTTGACCAGTTATTTTACTACCACTTTACGAAGTTTTGGGGAGCATTAGTGGTACGTCTTCAACAATAATCATTGGAAGTTCTGGCGCGAAACATATGCAAAAAGTAACCAAGTATGCTAGACATAGCCAGAGAAAAAAAATGATCAACATGTGAAACTTGTTCAGTATATATACATCATATTTTTTATATGTAGGATCTACACTATACCCCAGATATCATTCTAACCAAAGCTTCCATTTTGTTTTTTCAAATTTCAATNGACCATGGTTTCCATTTGCAATGTATTGACACTTGGCTTCGTAACAATCCCAACTGCCCAATTTGTCGACTGCATATCCCGGGTGGGTCTCAGTATCCAACGGACACGATTGTACCTGCTTCTTCACCCCAAGATGCACCTTCATTTGCCCATAATAGCCCGACAAGTAGCAACCAAGATTTTGTGACGATTGAATTGAGTGAAGTGGCACACGAGTCAAGAAAGTCTCGATTTGACTTGGTAAATGGAGATGAAAGAATCGGTGCCACAAAAGATGAGGAGCTTATGATCCAACCTTTACGAAGATCTTTCTCAATGGATTCTGCTGTTGATTGTGATATATATTTATCAGTTCAAGACATCATACGGAATCATGAAGAAGCTAGCAGGACCAAGAGACCTTTCTTCTCGTTTGGACATACAAGAGGATCTAGGAGCGCTATTCTTCCTCTCGAGTTTTAATTAGACGAGTTGTTAATCTTCCTGTTTGCAAGTTATTCGTTACTTTTAAGTTGTCACAATATATTGCAATCTCAGTTTTCACTCAAAAAGCAAACTACCTAAACCAGAATTTTGTCTAGCTTCACTCTCTTAAAGGCTGTCACGTCACTAGTTGTTTCACATGGATGTGTGTCTCAAACAAACCTGACTCATGTTTTCTTTGACAAGTACATTTTGCCGCAAATAGTTAAACACAATGTGAAAGAAAACATATGGGTTATGGCCTAACATATGGAAATACACATATATGTCAATAAAAAGAGTTTTGTCAACATAGCTAGGCCTAAGGTCAACGGACTACTAATACCGATTTAAGTTACTCGGTATATCTTAGCTACAACAGGGATACAAGTTGTTTAGAAACTAAACCACAAGAAGGAACATGTCAAACAAGTCAAATTCGTCAAAAGCGTATATAAATGCATCTTAAATCATTTATGAAAGAAATACTCCTTCAAAATACTCCTTCAGTTCTAAAATATAAGTCCAATTTGACTTTTTGAATCGAACTTTGACTTTGAATATTTTGTTTGTATTATATAATACTTGATGCAAAATATATAAATAGATTGTGTTTTAAATGTATTTTCATTTGGTATAATTTTCATCAAGTGTTATATAAGACAAACAAAAATATTTAAGGTCAAAGTTCGATTCAAAAAGTCAAAGTGGACTTATATTTTGGGACGGAAGGAGTAAATATTACTCCGTATTGTAATGGTTTACTTTGTGCAATCAAAACTAACAAAAATATTTTTTTTGTTGCAAAAAATAGAAGCAACAAGTCTTGAACTCGCTTATGCCAACACAGAAAAAGACTAATCTTGACCAGTTATTTTACTACCACTTTACGACGTTTTGGGGAGCATTAGTGGTACGTCTTCAACAATAATCATTGGAAGTTCTGGCGCGAAACATATGCAAAAAGTAACCAAGTATGCCAGAGAAAAAAAATGATCAACATGTGAAACTTGTTCAGTATATATACATCATATTTTTTATATGTAGGATCTACACTATACCCCAGATATCATTCTAACCAAAGCTTCCATTTTGTTTTCTCAAATTTCAAAGCTACCAAACTTGTATATAAGCATACAACAAAAAATCTTTAAAGAGCAAGAATCTATACCGGGACATGAAAACTGGGATCCAATAAAGACCTCTTAAAAAGGCGTTCTTGGTGGGCTTTGCAAATGTATATCATAAATATCATCAAAAGGTAGATTAAAATCATCTTCCATTGTCCTCCAGTCCAACTGTTGTTCATGTTCTTGAGAGCTTCTTTCTGAAATATTATCACGGGGATCGTAGTAATCATTCTGATAAAAGGTAGGTTCAAGAAAGCTTGTCTGAGGTCCCACCCCGTTCCTATCCACTAGTGAACCACCTCTGCGTGCCCACCAGTGGCTCTGTGTAGCTTGGCCCAAATTCTCAAAGTCATGATGTTGTAGTATCGTTCTTGATGTAGAGGCATCAAGATTGCTCCTTGTTTGATCATCTAAAGGAGTACCCCAGTTCTCATCAAACTGGTCCTGGTTGAATCCTAAATTAGGTGGGACCCAAGTGTTTGTGATGATTTCATCTTCGACGCCAATGGGCCCCGCCTCAATGTCTCGTGGGCCATGATGATGGTCACGTTGAGATGTATAGTAGCAATCGATAGTGTAATGGTGATAGTTGTTTGGAGTCAATTCATGCATATGATTAGGGCTTCTTTGCTCTTGGAATTTCTTGAGTGTTGAAAGAAACAGCTTTCCATCTGCATTTGGCTCCCATGACGGGTAGCTACTTTGAAAGCTGATAAATTGGAAAGACACCATAAATTTATAAGCCCATCTACACAAACTAAAGGTGGTGGTCTTGGGTAGAAATGGGTTGGGTCACGATACGCTGCCTCGCAAATACTTTTTTTTTTCCGAATTATCAATTTGCTAACTATTGTTACACAAACATTATTACAGCAATAATCTAAATCTTTAAATAAAAACGATTTAGGAGGCTATAGGCATTAAAACAGACTTTCACCCTGTTTGACCCGCTTTCCTTTAAGCTATTTTTATTTGACTCGTTGAGATTAATCATAACACAAATGGACCCATCCCTATTTAAATAAGAGGAGTTTAAGAATACCTCAAAAAAGACTTCTCCATTTTCCCTTGGGAACTTCTATGGGTACGAGATGAGTTATGTGGCGATGCATACTTGCTATTACCATGATTGCGAAAGTCAAATAGACTAAGACTGCATAATATCGGTCAATGCAAAACATATAAGTATATCGGTGATAGAGACACTAAGAGGAAAACTAAATAAAGAATTAATATATAATTATCATGATTTACAAACCTGCAAACATGACCAACCCCTTCAACATTCACAGTGAAGTCCGCAATGAACTGTAGAATATCATCAGCTCGCTGCACCACGGATTAAATTTGTCAGCCCAACATGTTTGATTAAAATAAAATAACACAATTTTCCCGTTTTGAGAAGAACTTGAACACATGATTCTTGTCTATAATTAAACCACAAAAACAAACAATACAATGCATCCACATAATAAAAAGCAGTTGTGTTCTTTAAATGCAAACACAAAGAGTAAGACGAACCATTGGGACTACACAGATAAGCATGTATGGAGTTAGAAATATTGATGCCATCTCCTCCACTAACATCTTTCCGGTGTACTGCATAACAAAACATGTCCGTCACGTAATCAATCACCATTTATGTAAAAATGAGAAAAATAAAAAGTGTCGAAAGGTCAACCAAACCCGACCCACCCTGCTTGACCCACACTTAAGAATGATTTATTTCAACCTGAACCCGTTTTGACCCTTACCCGACATGCCCATGTTACCACCTCAAATTGTCACATTTTAGATAGGACAAACACAAAATATCAGTACTTCAGATGCTACAACTTATTATTTGCACAAAAAAGACATACCTGAAAAAGGGTTTCAACTCCATTCGCACAAACTCGGCATTTTCTTTCATGCGCCATCTTTTAGGCATATAATGGGTATGTTGGACAACAAGGGGCATAGTACCATGTGGGTCAAGCACCAACAGCTCATCTGAAACAGCAGCTCGACTGATAGCTGTTATGGCTCCAAAAACAGCACCATACCATAGCAGATTACGACCAAAAATCTGATAACACGGCAGAAATTCGCCAATCAGGATGGACTAGTTTGAGTTTGACTTATTAAAGTTCAGGTCAAGACGGATTGGGTCAAACAGGCAGATGTCAAAACCGGTAGATTTGTGTATGAGTCGGGTTGGGTTGACCTGAAACCCTTTTTGTCCCAGAAATCCATTTGTTTTTTAAAATAACTGTGTCAAATATATATAAAATTATCATATTTAGTTAACTTCTTTATTTCACCAGCTTAACGAGTTATAGACCAAACATAACCCTAATTGACCCATCCATCCATAAGTAAAAGAGACAAAATTGCCAACTCTTTTAACTAGTCAAAAAGATAAGCATGCAAGAATGTTACATGGCCTTCGAGCAGAGACTCCTCAAGAAAAGCAATGATGATTAGAATAGCAGTAAAGCCACCAGATACAAAAGATATGAACTTTGCAATAATTGATAGGATTGGAGACGGAAATTGTTTTAGGTAATCAGAAGCCGGTGCTACGCTGCTGTTGATCCGGTGCCTGAACAGATGATCAACCTGAAGACAGTTTAAGTATGACATAAATGAAAAAGGTGTAAAACACTAGGCCATAACAAGTCCAAAAATAGATGAAGTGGGTACCTCATTATATTCCCTCAATACCCATCTTGAAAGATTTGACCATCGTCTCGATGATGCTGTACTAGGATGATTATAGAATTGTTCAGCATGTCTTAGAAAGAGATATACGAGCATGAATACAACAATAAATGGAGAAAGTAGAAACATTGCAAGCCCAACTACCATTAGTCTTTTCTTTAAAGTCTTGGAGTCGCCAACAAAGTCTCTTCTGATACAGAAGTTTCTGCAGAAAAAAGAAAACCCGAGATAAAGTGTTAGGATTGAATAAGCAATTGCAACTAACTTATCAGAGTGAAAGATCACACACCTATCAAACATGCTTTGCAAGATGCACCAATTTAGCGTCCATTCAAGGATCTTTGTTAGCACTAAGCAATTCTGCATACCATTTGGTCCTTTCTTGGAAGTGGGACCTGCACCTGGGAGCCACCGAGAGATCGGGAAGGCAAGCACCCCTTTGTTCAGCATTCCAATTAAGTAATTTTCTTTCCTCATCATTCTCATAACAATGTCATGAGCTGAAAGATCCTTAACGACACATAACTGTTGCGACTCTTGGACTTTAACAAGCTTCTCAAGAACTAAGGACCATGGCATGGTTTGTATCTCATTGTCGTCTACATTGAGGCTAGCAAGAAAAAAGAAAAAGAATACTATAGCTTACTTATTAACCTCTATAAATCAATTGCTCAAAGATATAATGGCAACTCGTATACTTATACCTGTTTATGTAAAATTTACGAATCTCTAGTGTATCCTTCAATTGTGAAAAAAACCTTAGAAAACAGAAGATCCAGTAAACTGAAGTGATTCCCAAATAACCAAGAATAACAACTTTTAGAACCGTTAATGGGGTCAAAGGATGCTGATGAAGAACTTCCTTAGCCAAATCACACTGCTTTTTTCTAGATTCAACAGCATCCATTCCACATTTAATATCTCGGATACCATACCAATTAAAATATAGCAAAAAAAACCCCGAAAAACATATGATAAAAGCAAGGGTGAGGAGTTCAATGATCCACTTTATGATGATGCAACGCAGGCCTTTCCCACAGTAGTAGCTATACAGCCTCCCAAAGAATAGGTCTAAATCGGCAATTGGTTCTGCTTTTAAGCTTTCGTCCTTTAAAATCCTGGAAGGGCTTTCACTGCCAGTACTAGGTGCTCGTTGGTAATCAGACAGTTCAATTTCAGGCGGCACATCACTCAGCAATCTTGTTGATAAATACGACTCGCCAAGAAATTTCTGTTTTAAATTATTGAAGATTATTCCACCCTTTTGTCCACCAAACATTATTTACACGACTTGCCAATATGCATTAACAAACAGTCCATCCCCTAAATAAGTTATATATTTGCAGCAAAATCCTGAAAGAAAAAAATAATCATGATTCACAAAACTTCATAAAAACGATCTTTTTCTCACACCACAACATTTTCACACATAATCAAGAGACATCATTCACAGTTTCCCTATCAATCTTTAATACGAATAAGGTGCAAGAATGTCTACTTAGTATTGCTTAATATTTCTGCTTATGCTTGTAGGCAGCTTAATATAAGCACTTCCCAAATAATCTTTGGATTTGCTTATATCTCTATTTAAACATTCAGATAATAAATAATGGTAAAAGGTCGCTTTTACCCCGAAATAAGCACATTAGCAGAACCATTTCAGATTATCCAAAAACTCTAAACTAGCCGTTGTAAATTTGGATTATCCAAACACTCCAAACTACTTAACTGCTTAATAAAAAAGACAGATAAGCAGAAATAAATAAGCAGTCCCAAAATACCCTCTAAGACAAGCAAATCAAACATGCTTACATATATTTATTAAGCTAAAAATATACAAACAAAACCAACATTAGAGTTTTGAGTCGGTTAAATTACCTTAAAAAAAACAGAAGAATCAGATTATAGTAATTCAACAATGTGTGGTTACTATAAACACCACACAACAAGAAACGGAGAAATTGAGAATGGGTTTTTTTTAATTAATTGTTAAGGAATAATAAAGAATGATGAAGACGTGAGAAAGGGGAAATTACTTTGGTGATTGTTTATTTTTAAAGAATATACGGATAGTATATAGTTTAGGTGTTTAATGGGCAACGAATCGTATTCCAAACATATGAAATCATGGATCATTTTAGTTCGTGGATCATGAACAAAACATACATTGTTTGGGTTGGATTTGTGTACGCGGGTTGGTTAAGCCTATGACAGCATTTATCATGGTAATTTCAACGGCAACTCAGCTTTATATTTTTGCAACTAATTTTACAATCAACTTAAAGTGTAATAAGACAGATAACCTCATCAACAAAACATACATCACTTAGACACAAATATAGTTCACAAAAACCATTTAATAAACACACACACACAAAACAAATCTCTCATGACTCGGTTGTCTGCGGGAGTGTAACAAGCTAGATGCGTCGAAATGGGTGAAGACCGAGTCTTCATTGCCCTATTACGGATGGTCCTAAGTCTTAGTCGTATGTTTGTGATAGCCCTTTTGTATTTTGTATGAGCTAAGGCCCAAGTGTCTTTTGTTAGGGTTTGTTCTCTATATATGATATATATTGTTCGATATCATGAATGACATATGAAACACATTACCTTCTTACATGGTATAGCCATACGATCCTAAAATCTCTAACCCTAAGATTTTGTTCTTGAGTTTTTTTTCTTTTTTTGCGCATTACAAGTCTATCAATTGTCATTTATTATAGTTGGGCTCTAAACACTTGAATTTTTTTTGTTAGATTTAACAAACTTGATTACACACATTTCATGTCAATATCGTATTGAACATTTTTATAAGTTCCTTATACTATATTACATTTGATTGAACAAAATGACTTAAAAGAAATAAGCTCTTGATGAAATCTAACCCCCATGATAGCACTCTTTAGTGACAACGGGAGGTCTGAATGCCATTTCATCCGCACATTAAATGTAATGTTGTCATTTTCACGATTCAATTGAAAATACATTTGTTACAATAATATATGTGATTTATTCCGTCTTTTATTATCGGAAACCTATATACATATCAATACCCAAATGATTTATATGTCAAAATTTTATGCTTAGTTATATAAGGTTACGACACCTGAAAAAATAAAGAGAGAAAAATTGAGCAAAACATTTGTCAATTAATAAATTGATTATACTTGCTTTTAGTCTTTTAGGCATCATATCGCCGCTCATGTTATTAAAGTTTTGAGTTATTTTTTGATAATCTCAATTACTTTTAATCAATTTTTTTAATCGTCTTTAACTTTTATCGTGTATTTGAGATTATCTTCTACCATTTAGCGCACATGCTCAAATATTTCATCCCACTCTTTGTTATATTTTATTATGCATGTGCATCTATATATTGATTTTAGTTCAAGTTAGTAAATATGTAAACACAACAAACTCATTTAATAAACATGTTTGAATTAGAACTCTACATGGCTATGGTTTGGACACATAACTGCGAGTCATATATGACTCAATTGCTACCCTAGAGTTTATGGGAACTAAAGAGTCGATTGGAATCTGGAGGGGGGAAAAAATCTATAAACTTTTTTTTTAGATAAAAGAGTAAAATACATCGTTGGTCCCTGAACTTTTCACAAAACATCGCCATGCACCCTACCTTTCTAAAAACGTCGTGTGGCGTCCAAAACATGGGAATTAGAGGCCGAATGCGTCCCTTGACCACTTTTGTCGAGGTCAACGCTCATGTTTTGGTATGTTTTCAAGGGCATAATAGGCAAACTACATTTATCACCACTATATGGTTAAGTCAACCATGACAGTGATAGTTTAGGGAGCAACTAAGAACTACACTCTAGTACCTTGAGCATCTCTTTTCTGATACGCTAGTTATTTTTTGCGCGAAACTAATTAACCCACAAACCAACACATATACACACCATAATAACACGCACCCTTATCCAGACACCCATTTTCAGAAGTCAAAGACCCAACTAAAATTCCAACAATACAATGTCTTTTGGAGACAATGTGATCACTGATATGGCAGATTATATCACCAACATGCCAGATAACGTGACCACTAATATTATGAACCGATTGCCACTAAAAGATCCGGTAAGGACCGGTAATTTAGCCAGAAGCTGGAGGTTTAAGTGGACTTTGTTGACCGATGTCATAGTTGATGAGGATTTGTTGTACTATTTAACAAATNCACCCTTATCCAGACACCCATTTTCAGAAGTCAAAGACCCAACTAAAATTCCAACAATACAATGTCTTTTGGAGACAATGTGATCACTGATATGGCAGATTATATCACCAACATGCCAGATAACGTGACCACTAATATTATGAACCGATTGCCACTAAAAGATCCGGTAAGGACCGGTAATTTAGCCAGAAGCTGGAGGTTTAAGTGGACTTTGTTGACCGATGTCATAGTTGATGAGGATTTGTTGTACTATTTAACAAATACCTTTGATGTGAGGCATATTACTAGGGTTTTACTTCAGCTTCTTGGGCCAGTAAGAAGGTTTGTGTTTTCCATAGAGCCCAAAACGCTATTTGGACAAGATGACTTCAATTATGAAGACATTCATGAGTGGCTTTTGTTTTTGGTTCGGGTCGGAGTTGAGGAGCTCACAATTCGAAACTGGTATGTTGGTCCAGTTACTTTGCCAACCCAACTTTACTATCGTCAAGAGTTGAAATTTCTAGAACTTCATTCTTGCACTTTTCCCACTATGACAAGTTTTAGGGGTTTTCCGAAGCTACTCAACTTAGAATTGTGTGATGTCAATTTTCATAGTGGTACAGTTTGGGGCTTAGTTGCTGGTTGTCCCTTGCTTAAGTCTCTAAAATTGGATCGTTGTAGTACAAACGAAATGAGACTATGGGATATTGCAATGCTTACGAATTTGAAGACGTTAAATTTGTCATTTGGTATTTGGAACCATCATATGACAATAACAACTTCCAATATCTTTCAGTTGTCAAATGTTCCTAAACTTGAGACCCTTACCATGGATTTTCAAGACTGCAGTGTAAGACCTATTCTTCTCGTTTTCACTTCAACTTACATATAATGTTAACGTAANATAGTGGTACAGTTTGGGGCTTAGTTGCTGGTTGTCCCTTGCTTAAGTCTCTAAAATTGGATCGTTGTAGTACAAACGAAATGAGACTATGGGATATTGCAATGCTTACGAATTTGAAGACGTTAAATTTGTCATTTGGTATTTGGAACCATCATATGACAATAACAACTTCCAATATCTTTCAGTTGTCAAATGTTCCTAAACTTGAGACCCTTACCATGGATTTTCAAGACTGCAGTGTAAGACCTATTCTTCTCGTTTTCACTTCAACTTACATATAATGTTAACGTAATTTCTAACATTGATGCAATGTTAGCATTGAAACTAAAGGAAATTCGTCCTTTTGTAATGTAGTTGTTGGA
Source organism: Artemisia annua (assembly GCA_014162995.1). Classification (NCBI taxonomy): domain Eukaryota; kingdom Viridiplantae; phylum Streptophyta; class Magnoliopsida; order Asterales; family Asteraceae; genus Artemisia; species Artemisia annua. Next base: position 2,517 of record LBNU01006385.1, on the reverse strand, counting down.
AGAAGGTACCTCCTGGATGAGTGTCTGTGTGGCCTTTCTATCCCTCAAGTGTCTTGAGATATACGGGGTCAATTTTGGGAGTAATGCAATGGTTGCATTGATCGTTAAAATGATTCGTGGGTCTCCAAATATGCAAAGGCTAGTAACCAGGGTAAGTGGAATGCATATGTATGAAAGACATCATATTAAATTCCAATGGTTTTGCATATGAATATTACTCTCATTTTTCAGGCCTTATACATGCCTACTTATGTACCTGTGGAGATTGATTCATTTGATGTACCCATCAACAGAATGACCACGGGGCAGCTTCAAACCGTGGTGTTTCGTTCTTTCCCTACAACAGAGAATGAAATAGCCATAATACGGTTGATACTTGCATGTTCCCCCTTCTTGAAGAACATTTATATCGTTGACTGCAATTTGACTGCTGATGAGAATGAAAACATGAGGTTGAACTGGGATTTGGCAAGGAGGCTATTGAAACTCCCTCGAGCTTCCCCCACAGCCGGAGTAGATTTCTTGTACTGATTCTAGTTAATTTATGGGTTGAATACCCTAAGACAACTATTTCCGTTTAAGTATGTTGCTACTTACTTGCTCACCAAATGTAAATGGCAAGTTTGACTTTAGGAAGTCAAACGTGCAAATGGTAAAGGTTACTTGCCATTTGCAATTTTTACAATGCCTATGTTGGTCACCAAATGTAATGGCAAGTTTGACTTTAGGAAGTCAAACGGCAAATGGTAAAGGTTACTTGGCATTTGCAATTTTTACAATGCCTATGTTGGTCACCAAATGTAATGGCAATTTCGAATGTTTATATTTGTGTCTTTATATTTAATGTTCTTTGTAATGAATATATTCTTTTTGAGTTTTTACATGGGTCGGTAAGGATTTTAATGGCTTGCAATTAATTATTTTCACAAATTACACCGTAGGTCCTTAAGCTTGTAAACTCAAGGTAGCATGTTGTGAACACGTCAACTACATTTTGGGCGGGAACTACGTTTACGCAAAAGGTAGACAACCTTAAGGACCAACTATGAAATAAAATTTGTTATTAAACCCCTTCACCGTCTCTTCACTGAGAAGGCATTAACTTTAGCGCATAACCTAATAAACCCATCAACAACCTTTTCCTTACACATTTCCAGATGGCAGAAGAATTCCCAATGTTGAACGAACTCATGGAAGTGACCGACTCACCACGATTGCATGAGCGTATGAGCCTCTGGTTTAGTCAAGAGGCTGTTGAAGCAGGGTTTTTTAAAAACCTTATTCGCCAATATATTGATCATCTCAAGAGGATGATACCAACGCGAAGGGGGCTGATTCAGGAAAATGAAGCTTTGGGACCGCGTGGTGTGGCGATTGACTCTGTGGAGGCCTTAAGGAAAACCCAGGCCATTGAAATCGACCTACTTGCACGGTTGATCAAGATGTACGGTGAAGCTGATGCTAATATTAGCATGCAGGAAGGTTTTGTTGAGGAAATGACTAAAAATAATTAGTGTAATGGGGTCTTAATTTAGGGTAATTCCAGGGGCAGTTTAATGCGGTCTTTTGGGTTTTTGTTTTAGGCTTATAATGTTCTTGTAGGCTAGCTAATTGCCAGTATTATGCATATATAATTCTATGGTTTCTCGTTTAATCTTCTTGTTGTATCCTATTGTGTTTACTGTTCTTATGACCAAAAACAAACACCCCTTTATGTCAGCAAATACATACACAGTGGGAGGGAACAAGCGAACATAACAAACCAAACACCCCTTTTATGTACTGTTTGTAACGGCAAAAACCAAACACCCTATAATATGATGAAAACCAAAAGGGAATATAACAAACCAAACACCCCGACTTCCATGAGTCAAACCTATTTATCTAATGTCACAAATTGTAACCTCTATCTGTTTGACTTCCCTAAGTCAAATAACCAACGCAAATGACACAAAAGGGAAACGGTTTGCCATCGTTACCAAAATATCACGCTTGGTTGATTAACTAGAGTATAGTTCTTAGTTGCTCCCTAAACTATCACTTTCATGGTTGATTTAACCATAGTGTGGTGATAAATGTAGTTTGCCTATTATGCCCTTAAGAACATACCAAAACATGAGCGTTGACCTCGACAAAAGTGGTCAAGGGACGCATTCGGCCTCTAATTCTCATATTTTGGACGCCACACGACGTTTTTAGAAGGGTAGGGTGCATGACGATATTTTTTGGAAAGTTCAGGGACCACAGATGTATTTTACTCTAGATAAAATGTAACACGAACCGAGTAATAACAGTACATTCAAAAATACAATTGGCTTAAACTATTTTGTTGCCACCTCTTTTTCGGATAACAAATATAATTTTTATCAATACTAACGAGAAGATGGATAAAATATGCGCATGAAAGGATCACCTTAGTCCCTGTTTGTGTAAAACCTTGTCACCTTACGAAGTCTCTTGTGAAGTCCTTCGGACGATGGCTGGTCAAGGTTGTAACCTGCGATCACAATAAACGCA
>LBNU01006381.1:11275-24447 GCA_014162995.1 Artemisia annua | reverse complement strand
CAGCTTCTGAAAACAAACGGGTCATTCAAATCAAAAGAGATATAAAAAAAGGATGTAATGATGTAGAAGGTGATTTTATGAGATGATGATCGGAATGTTGTGACGGAATATGTCGATGCGTGATGATGTCGGAACGATGGTGTAGCGGTGGTGTTTGCGGTGGTACTGATTATGGAGGGAAAAGTAACAGATTATAGAGAAGTTGGTTGAGAGAAAACACAACACAAACTACTATGTGTTGGAAAAAAAACGGATGGGGAAAAATAAATAAAATAAATTTATTAGTGGGGTAAAATTAAGGTTTAAGTGGATTAAATCTTAGATTAATCTAACGCCATTAGATCAAAAAGGATGGAGGGTGGGGATTTGTCCCTTGGTATGTACCAAAAAAATGGTATGCAATTGAATTTTCCTCTATACATGAAACTTTTAAAAGTTTATAATCATCTGACACAATTTAAATGCATTTAATTACGAAAAGTTTCAAAATTTAAAACATTTTCATTTCACATAGTTATGTAACAAAAACTCGCTATGAATGAAGATATGAAATGAGAAAAAGCTTTTTACAAATTTTAAAGTTTTTCTTGTACCTTAGATTGTGAATGCTTTAAGTTGTAATATATATTTTAGATAATTAACTGCCGGGTATTTCAATATATGCAATAGTAACTCGACCAACACTATACAAAACTATAATTATTTTTATACTCATTTTCTACACTGTCTATTTATTTATTTTAATACATGAGGATTCTCCCAAGTTAGTTATAACTTGATTAGTCATGTTAAATCATTTTTAGCCACTAGATTTTATCACTGGCCCCAATTAAATTTGAAATCCGACACTCGAGTTAAACCATCCAAACAGTCAGGCCCGTGACTCGAACCATTAGGAGATACCCACGAAAGGAAACCCGTAGAATTCACGGCTTCGCACTAAGAAGAAAATTCGGATTTTCTTTGTCACTTGCGAAACTCGAGCCCGAGTACTGAGCTAAGTCAGTTGGTTATTAAAATATATTAATTATCTTTTCTATCTCCATTTACTAACTCTATTTTTTTTTTTTTTTTTTTTTTTTTGTTTTGTGCTGCTCACCTTCTATTTACATCACGTTTTTATTTATTTCCTCCTATTATTAGTCCATATTCCCACCTAATTCATTGTCTCCTCCTTTATTATTTCCTCCTATTATTAGTCCATGTTCACTGTTCATATGAATTTATTATATGATCAATCATGGGATATAAGATTAACAAGTGTCAAAACTTTGTTGGGCAAACCATACGAATTTCTTATTGTCGTTTACAGAGACTGACTTGATATCGTTATTATGTTATTAAGAAGAATGAACATGTGAAAAATAAGTAAGGATGATTTTTTTTGAAAGGTGATTAAATTGTGTGCTGAAAAAATATCAAGTGTAAGACTCTCTCTCAGCGCAAGGATGGCAAGCATAGGCAAGCCCACCACTCACGCATCAAGGAAGTGGGTGTGTTTTCTTCACACCGGCAACAACACAAAAATGTTCACGAACAGTGAACATTTCACCAATATAGTTTTGTGCAATTGTTGGGCCTTTAGTTTTTATTTTATTTATTTGTTTATAAGGGTATAGAGTATTTAATTTAATATTTTAATAACAAAAATGATAGATGCACCTAATAAATAGGCCTAATTGTGAACCTACCGCATTAATAACTTGTACATTTAATGTACAAGTTATTAATGCGGTAGGTCCACAGTTAGGCCTATTTATTAGGTCCATGTATCACATCTCTTTTAATAAATAAATAAATTGGGTTGAAAGGTAAAGAACGTAAGTGGTTGAGAGTGAAAAATGTGAGGGCGTGAAACTAGAGAGAAAACTGATGTTGCGCTAATGTGGAAGTTGAAATGGTGTTACGAATATGGTAGTCGAAAAAAGAAAACTATTAATTAAGGGGGGTGATTTGCACACTACTACAATTGATTGACACACTCGAATTATGCGTGTTTCCTTATAGGGTGAAAATAAGTAAAAATAATGTGAAGGTTTAAATGTCAAGACACCCATAATTGAGTGTGCCAACCAATTGTGAGAGTGTGCACTCCCATTAAATAAAAATAAAAAATTATCTTTTAATTGTTCAAATAAGTGATTACATCATTAATCTAACATCTAAACATATCATTTTTATGTTTTCTTATTTGTTATTTTTAGTATTTTGTAGATAATAAGTTGAGGGACTGAACCTGAGCATTATGATAATTGCTAAAGACTGGAATGAAGTTTGGACAGCTTGTGGATACAATCTTATTATTCAAGGACTGAAGATGAAATATTGAGGCTATAAATACAACACATACATCTAGGGTTTCATTCATCTTGAATATCCCTTTCTCTCTAAAATTGTTATACGCTCCTCTCTAAATCTTGTATTGTTTTGATCTTCTTGATCAGTCTTTTCATTGTAATCGTTTGGTTATTATTGTATTGATAATAATTTAATCTGCTACTTTATACTTTGTAATCGTTGGTAATCTGTTCCAACGATTGATTCTGGCTAGTTAATAATAATACTTTGAGGTTTTTAGATTATCTTTGATACCATCGCACATGGTATCAGAGCTCTAGGCTGTTGATTTGTTCGATTTGGGTTTCTAGGGTTTCCGAGTTTTTTGGGGATCTTGTATTCTTGATCTTTCCGGTGGTTAATAATAGTGTTCTGGGACATCTGTGGTGGTTGATTTACTAGATCTGGTATTATTGGGGTATAATTGAAAAAATTAGGGTTTGTTCTTGAAACCCTAATTTTCTGATTTTTGGGGCTTTTGTTCTTGGTGTGGTTTCTGGTTCGATTGGATCACAATTAGCCCTAGACTAAGTGAATCTAGGGTGATTGTGACTGTTCTTGGTTCTGTCCGCTTCTTTTACCCACTGTAAGTTCTTTTCTCTTAAGATTAACAGTATTTAAGTTCTGTGGGTGCAAACGGGTAACTTAACATCTTGATCCGCCACCAATTGAGTGGTACGAATACCTGCTCTGGTTTACCCCAGTCCACAAACTTGATACTTGTTGTATCTTGGGTGTGAGTTTTGTTACTATTGTTATTTTCTGCTATTTGTTTGTTGTCTGTTTCTTATTTTATTGTCTGATTATTCTTGTTTATCTGTGCTTGTTGATTATTTGTTTGTCTTGTTTTTTGTGATTGTGTTCTTGTTTTATCTGCTTTTTATTACTTGTTTGTTTGTGATCTTTAATCATGGCTGGTGATGATGCTAATAAAGATAGTGGTAAAAAACATAATGATCATGATGTTGGTTCTTCTGTTGATTTAAAATTGACTTTTGGTGATCCTCTTTATTTGCATCCTAATGATACTAGTGGTACTCCTATTGTATCTGTTAAACTAACTTGAACTGAAAATTATATGATATGGAGTATTGCTATGAAATTTGCTTTAAGGAATCATAACAAACTAGGGTTTATAGATGGAACTTGTAAAAGAGATAATGCTAATCCTGGTCTTGCTAATCAATGGGACATTTGTAATTCTGTGGTTGTTACTTGGATTCTGAATTCTTTAAGTCCTGAGTTGTTTGCTGGTGCTATTTATTCTAAAACTGCTTCTGAGATGTGGAATGATTTAAAAGAAACTTATTATAAAGTTGATGGTTCTGCTATTTTTAACATACATAAAAACATTAATTCTTTGAATCAAAATGGGTCCTCTCTTGCTGATTATTATAATAATCTAAATTCTTTATGGAAACAATTTGATTCAATGATTAGTTTAGCAACATGTACTTGTGAAGCTGCAAAACATTATGAAAATCATAATCAATTAATCAGGTTAATGCAGTTTCTTATGGGTCTTGATGATACTTATGTATCTATCAGAAGTAATCTTTTAACTAGAGAACCTTTGCCTTCTGTTAAAACTGCTTTTTCTGTTGTCTCAGGGGAAAAATCCCATAGGAATTATTCTTCTGGGACAGGGTTTGTCAAACCTAATGCTTCAGCTTTTGCATCAAAATTTTTTGATAACAAGAAAAAGTTTAATAATAATAAAGGTTTTGGTAATACTTCTGGTAATAATCCTAACAGCAGAGGACCTAATCCTAATTTAAAATGCACACATTGTAATAAGATAGGTCTTACTGTTGATAGGTGTTTTGAACTAGTAGGTTATCCTACTGGTTATGATAAGAGAAACTTTAATGCTAACACTAAGCCTGTTACCAGTAATAATGCTTCAGCTGATATTAATAATACTACTGATAGTAGAGCTAGCAACTCTCCAGTTTCTTTGTCTAATGAACAGTTTTCTAGGCTTAATTATGAGTCTCCTGAAAGATAACAATGTGTCATCTGCTAACGCCAATATGGCAGGTAATGGTTTTAAAGGAACTTTCTTTAATGGCAGTGTAAAATTTAGTCTAAATTTCAAATTTTTTTTAAATGGGAATACAAATTTTGTTATTGGTAACATCAGTCTTGGTTGGATTGTTGATTCAGGAGCAAACCAACACATGACTGTGTCAGCAAATTTTTTGATAAATGTTATTGATATTTCAAATCTTGGTCTTACTGTTGGTCATCGTAATGGTACCCAAGCTATGATAACTAAAACTGGAGATTTGAAAATCAATAATGATATAACTTTGTATGATGTTCTTGTAGTTCCTGAGTACACTGTCAGTCTTCTTTCTGTTCATAAATTAGCAAGAGACAGTAAATTGTTTGTTGGATTTGATGATAAGCATTGTTATATTCAGGATTTTAAGGAAAAAAGGAATGTGGGGATTGGTAATCAGTGCAATGGTCTTTATGTGTTTGATGTTGACAATGCTTGTAAGATTGTTTCTAATAATTGTATTGCTAGCTGCTTTGTTTCTAAATACCTTTGGCATCAAATGTTACACCCCGTGCCCACTTTGACCAAAAATTACAACTTTAAAACGGAAACGACTTCAGTTTAACTGACCCTTTGTTACTCTTTTTACTATTGACAAAAATCTATAACATTTCAGACCTTGAAACCATTTTTAAATGAAAATAGACTCAATTAACTTTGAAACACCGGGTAACGCGACCCATAACGACTTACGGATTAAAAGATATGATTTTTCAAAGATTACCGAAAATCTGCCAAAACCCACATTCGTAACCAAGATGAACAAATCATAACCAAGATGAACAAGTCATAACCAAGATTAACAAAATCATATGCACAGACCAGACCCAAGATGCACAATCTCAAAACCAAGATGTACAATTTCACAGGTTATNAAAATAGACTCAATTAACTTTGAAACACCGGGTAACGCGACCCATAACGACTTACGGATTAAAAGATATGATTTTTCAAAGATTACCGAAAATCTGCCAAAACCCACATTCGTAACCAAGATGAACAAATCATAACCAAGATGAACAAGTCATAACCAAGATTAACAAAATCATATGCACAGACCAGACCCAAGATGCACAATCTCAAAACCAAGATGTACAATTTCACAGGTTATGCAATAAACCCATTATGACCCATTACATGCCATAAGTCACATACGACTACCATAACGCTTCAAACTTAACCGAAATCATTAAAATAACATATAAAACTTGTTCCATACACACATGACCCGTTTACATCCCAAAATGGGTAGAAACACGTATATGCCAAACACTCCCTTAACTTTTCCCATTTACACATAAAACATACTTTGACACAACGGTTGACCACCAAAACATTAGGACAAACTTGACATACTGCCAAACACTCCCTTAACTTTTCCCATTTACACATAAAACATACTTTGACACAACGGTTGACCACCAAAACGTTAGGACAAACTTGACATACTCTTTACACATTGTAGAAAGACTCTCGGGGGTACAACCATGACTTGAGCTCGGTATTCTACCTAGCTCAACTATCTTACCAAAGTCCTTCTACTTCACACATCCAACCTTAATCCTTATCCAAGCCTTAGCTTCATCTCATAAACAACCTACAAAACATTGACAACTAAACAATAAGCTTTCGCTTAGTAAGTAAAACGATCATAACATACTATTACACTTCAATCAAACATATAAGCATCACAATATCAAACACTTACTTCACGGGTCTCATACCCAAAGTCTTACTCAAGCACATACACATCCACTTACTCGATAACAACATAGCATCAATTAGATTACAAACATCATCACACTTAAACATAATCACAATTCCATTATTACTACGCACATTTACATAACACATACATGTTAGAAATCCATATAATACCATGTCATCATCATTCTACTTACCTTAGCTCCAAGCTAAACATATCAAACCAATATCACCATCATCATCAACATCATTACTAGCCATCATCATCACTACTATCTTCCATCATCATCATCATCATCATCATCATCATTATCAAACCTATTGATACATAATCAACATCATCATCAACAAGGGTTTATATAACTCATTAAAAGCTTACCCATCATCCTTTCTATATCATCATATGATCATACTTTGATCATATGATGAAAACCCACTTAACCCATAAACCTTTACCTCATAATTATCATTAACTAAAGATTAGGGATACTTACTTGTGGTGATCTTTGCTAAAGAAAACCATAACCATTAGGTCTCCATCTTCTTCCTTCCTAGCTATCCAACAAGTACTCTTTTCCCTCCTTTTCTCCATCCTAAAACCGGACCATAGACACACCCTTAATAATTGATAGAACTTAATAGAGAATGGTAGAATTCTCTAGATAAAAGATATTTACTTGCACTACTTTGGCCCTATGGCATAATTGGTCCCTCTAGTCCTTTTCTTCCTACTTTGGCCACAATCAACTTATGGCACATTTAGCATGTTAGCACTTAGGTCCTTGAAGCCCATTACTTTTCTAGTTGTGTCACATAATACTTTCTATAACTATAATACTCATTCTTTGACTATCGGGTTCGACTTCCACGTAATATTCGTTGACTAGCCAATCACGTTAAGCCTTTGTCAATTCCATCTAGGGTGGGGCCTATTTGTATCCGGGAAACGGGTGTTACATCAAAGACCTGGTCATCCCTCTGATCAACTCTTGAATGTTTTAAAAAACAGTCTTAAATTAGATAGTCATTCAACTTCTGATCATCTCTGTGATACTTGTAATAAAGCTAAACAAACTAGAGAGCCATTTCCATTAAGTGATCATAAATCTACTAAAATTGGTCAATTGGTTCATTTAAATGTTTGGGGGGACATATAGGGTTACTAGCAGGGATGGTTATAAATATTTTCTAACTATAGTTGATGACTATTCTAGAGCTGTTTGGGTATATATGTTAAAAGGGAAAGAAGAGGTTTATGATTCTATTGTCAGCTATGTTTATATGATTAAAAATCAATTTGAAACTAATGTCAAAACTTTTAGAAGTGATAATGGAACAGAATTTGTTAATAACAGACTTCAAAAGTTTCTAAATGACAATGGAATTCTTCATCAGACCTCATGTGTTTATACTCCACAACAAAATGGTATAGCAAAAAGGAAACATAGGCATCTTCTAAATGTTGCTAGATCCCTTATGTTTCAGGGGGAATTACCTTTATACTTATGGTCTGATTGCATTATAACTGTTGTTCATCTTATTAACAGGATTCCTTCTTCTGTATTGTCTGGCAAATCTCCTTTCTTTTATGTGTATGGGCATGACCCTTCACTCTCTCACCTTAGGGTTTTTGGTTGTCTTTGTTATGCAACAGTTTTAAATAATAATGATAAATTTAGTAATAGATCTGAAAAGAGTATTTTTATTGGTTATTCTAATGAAAAAAAAAAAGGGATATAAACTTTTAAGTCTTGAAACAAAAAAGATTTTTTACTCAAGAGATATTAAATTTTATGAAACAGTATTTCCTTTTAAAATAAAAAATAGTTTTAGAGATCAAATTTTTGAAACATTGATTACAAAAGATTTAAATCATACAAACTTTTTTGACACTAAAGATCCTAAAAGACCCAATGATGAAGGGAGAGTGTCTTCCAATGATGAAGGCTCAGAGTTGAATTCTCATAATGAGAGTGATGATGACTCTGATGCAACTTCCATGGATGAAAATACACACCCTGAGGGCGATGTTTCTCATGAAACAGATTATGTTGGTGATTTTGATGCTATTCCAGATATGGATTCTGTCATGATTTCTTACCAGTCAATGCAACATGAAAGTCCTCTAGACCTACTAAAATGCCTAAAAGCTAAAATAATTTTGTTATTGAAGGTAAAGTTAAGTATGGTGTAGAAAGAGTTGTCAATTATTCTAGGCTTAGTAAAGATAACTATTGCTTTGCTGCTAGTCTTAATAAGAGTTATGAGCCTAAAACTTATGAAGAGACTATTCTTTATCCTTGGTGGATTGATGCTATGAATTCTGAAATTGAAGCTCTTAATAGAAATCATTCTTGGGAGATTACTGATTTGCCTGCTAATAGAACTCCTATTGGTTATAAATGGATTTATAAAATTGAATATAAATCAAATGGTGAAATTGATAGATATAAAGCAAGATTAGTTGCTAAGGGCTTTAATCAGAGAGAAGGTATTGATTACAATGAAACTTTTTCTCCTGTTGTTAAAATGTCCACTATTAGATTACTAATTGCTATTGCTGTTAAAAATAAGTGGCCATTATATCAACTTGATGTGAATAATGCATTTCTTTATGGAGATTTAGATGAGGACATTTATATGACTATTCCTAAAGGTTTTTGTGATCATACTAATAAAGGAAAAGATTGTAAACTTACTAAGTCTTTATATGGTCTTAAACAAGCACCAAGAAAGTGGAATGAAAAACTTGTGGGTGTGCTTAAAGAAAATGGTTTTGTTCAGTCTGTTAATGATCATTCTCTCTTTACAAAAACCAAAGATAAGAAATTTATTGCCTTATTGGTTTATGTTGATGATATTGTAATCACAGGTAACTGTGATTCAGAAATTGAACAGTTCAAAAATTTTCTTAAAACCAAGTTTAACATAAAAGATTTGGGGGTTCTTAAGTATTTTCTGGGAATAGAAGTTTTGAAAGAAGGGAATGATATTTGTCTGACTCAAAGAAAATATTGCTTAGAATTGTTGAAAGAGTTTGGTCTTCTTGGTTGTAAACCAGTGTCTACTCCTATGGAACCAAATTTTGTTCTCCCTTTTATTCCTACTAATGATAATCCTTTGCTTGATAATATTACTTGTTTTCAAATGTTGCTTGGTAACTCATTTATCTTACTCATACCAGACCTGATATTGCATACTCTGTACATTGTCTTGCACAATATATGCATTCTCCTTTAAAATCTCATCTTGCTTCTATGAATGTGCTAAGATATTTGAAAGGTGCTCCAGGTAAAGGTATAAGGTATTGTTATTCCAATAATAATAATGTGTTGGAAGGATACAGTGATGCAGACTGAGCAAAATGTTTAAGAACCAGAAAATCTTTGACTGGTTACTGTATCTATTTCAATAAATGCTTAATTTAATGGAAAAGTAAGAAACAAAATAATCTTTCTAAATCTTCCACTGAAGCTGAATACAGGCCTATGTCTTCAGCTGCATGTGAAATTATTTGGATACAAAAATTGTTAGCTGATTTGAACACAAAAATCACTCTTCCTGTAAATCTATATTGTGATAACAAATCTGCTTTACAATTAACTATTAATCCAGTTTTCCATAAAAGATCCAAACACTTTGAAATAGATGTGCACTTTATCAGAGAAAAAATTGCAAAAGGGATTCTGAGTACCAAAAAGATTGGTTCTCAAAACCAAATTGCAGACATCTTAACTAAACATCTTCCTGTTTATCAACATAAATTTTTATGTGATAAACTAACTATGTTTGATATGTTTAGTTATCTGATTAAGGGGGAATGTTCATATAAGTGATTATATCATTAATCTAACATCTAAACATATCATTTTTATGTTTTCTTATTTGTTATTTTTAGTATTTTGTAGATAATAAGTTGAGGGACTGAACCTGAGCATTATGATACTTGCTAAAGACTGGAATGAAGTTTGGACAGCTTGTGGACACAATCTTATTATTCAAGGATTGAAGATGAAATATTGAGGCTATAAATACATCACATACAGCTAGGGTTTCATTCATCTTGAATATCCCTTTCTCTCCAAAACTGTTATACGCTCCTCTCTAAATCTTGTATTGTTTTGATCTTCTTGATCAATCTTTTCATTGTAATCGTTTGGTTATTATTGTATTGATAATAATCTAATCTGCTACTTTATACTTTGTAATCGTTGGTAATCTGTTCCAACGATTGATTCTGGATAGTTAATAATATAATAATACTTTGAGGTTTTTAGATTATCTTTGATACCATCGCACATTAATTATGGCCATTGATTTAATTTAATGACTAATAATTGCTTAACATGACTAGTCAAGTTATAACCAAAATGAAATGATCCTTGCCCTATTTTAATAGCTATAGATTGTTTTACCAGATAATCGTAGATTTGTTATAAGTTAACTATTGATTTGTGCATACTAAAAACTGGATTAGAAAATGCTTCAAGTACCATTGTTACAAAACGCATTTGCTAAATTAGTTTGATTCTTTTGTTAATCTTAGGCTCTTAGTCATTCAGCTAATTAAATGAACCAAACGACCAACGACCAATACGATGTGAAACATGCTAATTACATGTCTCGAAACCCTTATTAATTAGTAAAAAAAACAAACACGAACGTTGACATAAAAATTTGCCACTAGAAAGATGGGAAGATATACACGATAAAGATGGCCCCACTAGTACACAAATGGTTTTTAAGAACGGTGAAAATGCATTTTTTAGAGCGGTATTGAACCGTTGTATTATAGAGCGTAATAAATAATAGTTAGACTATTTACAACGGTTTTGAACCGTTTTAAAAAACATACCACATGACCCACTAGTTACATATAATATTAATAAAAATAAATTATTCCTTTTACTACATGTAAAAACAACCGTTGTTTTAAGTTGTTTCATACTAAAAAAAAAATATATTATATTACATATTATTTTTAGCATGTAGCATTCATCTTCTTTTTTTTTCACTAAGGCACCATAATTAGTAGATCAGACCAAAATAAAACTAAACTATAATACTAACAATAAATCAAATGAATAAAATCATCACTTAACAATTCAATAAACTAGGATGACAATCTCATACACAAATATATCATCAAATGTCTTGATAACAAACCTCCATATCCAAATTTGTTCATAACCTAACCATTATACATATACAAATTCGACAATGAAAACCTCAATTTTGTGAGAAATGAATTGAGTAAAATTGTGACACCGAAATCTTAACCCACTAATCAATGTGTCCCATAATTCTTGGTTTCATGTTATTTCAAACCTATAAACAAGTCAAAATGAAGATTAAATTAGTCATGATTTCTTATAAAACTATTATATTAAAGACACCCATAAACATAAATTGAAAGAAAAACTCTTCAAAAGTACCTTCTAAATAAATGAATGATAATCACAAGTAAAATCTTGGATGTATTTAGGAACGAAAGATGCGTTCTTCAAGATCTGCAAAAAAAACATATGAAAAGCATTAAATAGTTGGTTCAGTATAAAGAAAGAGAAATCATCCATCTCATTGTAGATGTAGCAAAGTAAAAGAAAAAGCGTGAAGTTTGATTTTATAAACAAATAATAAAAGAGATAAGGAAGGATAAAAAACAAATGGAGGGAAAATTCCCGCTTCTTTGAGGTGAAATATTTTGAAAACATGGAATTTTTTGGGAACTAAACAATGCGGATAAACAATTGGTGCAAAGATTAAATTAGTTCTTTTAAAACAATCATATACAACCGTTGTAAATAATAACTATAAATGAATTATATTATAAAATATTGAATTTTTTTAAAACGGTTATATGCAACCGCTGTAAATAATGAGATTAAATTATAAAATATTGAAATGTTTTAAAACGGTTATATACAACCGCTGTAAATAATAAGAATAAAATGAATAGATAAAGCAACCGTTCTAAATGATATATTTTATATTGCGTTCTATTTTTGAACCGTTATATATAATCTTTTCCAAATTATTTAGTGCGGTGGAATTGAAAACCGTTTTTTAAAGTCCGTTGTAAAATATACTTTCTCTACTAGTGCCCTGTGAAGCACTGAAGCTTAACAGGATCTTTTCGACATATACTCGTACGTACTAGAAACAATACATACATATCACAACAAATAACACCCATTTTTGAAAACGTTGTCTCATGCCAGATGAGACACAAACAAAAGGACGAAACAAAAATAACTAGCACTTCCTCCTATGCCTAGCTTTATTGGAATTAAGTATCATGAAAGTGACACTAAACCTATCATTTAGAATAAGGCTCGGTGGATTTCCGCACCATCAATCATTACTTCAAGGTTTTTACTTTTTTATTTTAAATAATTATTGAAAAAAATCATCTTAAATTTGGTTTCAATATGATAAGTCCTATTGTATTTGTTGTGAGAAGTGAGAAAACAAGTGAGCCTTTAATTTCGATTAAAAGAAAAATATTTATCAATTTAACTTGTATATAATTGTTCAACATGAATTATCATGTTAAAAGCAAATTTTTTTTTTTGGAAAGGCTAGAATATATAAAAAGAACTGCTGAGAAAACAGCAAATAGAGTACAAGAAAGCGAGAGCAAAGAAACATAGCCACAAACGGCAAACCAAGCTATACAATGAACAAACAACCAACCATTAAGACAAAGAGAACATCAATCTAGGGCATGAAATCCAACAACTCCAAATCCCGGCCGGAAGCTTGCAACGAGCGGAAATCCAAGATTTGCCAACCGTTGAATGGCTTGAAAAATGTCTTCATCAAGCACTTTATTACGGGACTCCGGCGAAGCAAAAATCACACGATTTCTCCATTTCCAAATCGCCCAAATACAACAATGAAAGACTCCATGAATGATTTTGTTTAGCTTAGAACAACCAAAATCCATGAATGATTTTGTTTAGCTTAAAAGCAATTTTAGAGGATCCTAATTCATAATTATTATTAAAAAAAAAGAAAAAAAAAAAAAAAAAAAAAAAAAAAAAATTAAAAATTTTATATTTTT
>LBNU01006380.1:0-11809 GCA_014162995.1 Artemisia annua | reverse complement strand
CGAATTTGGGACTCCAAATTTGGTGTTGGGCAGAAGCCATACTGATCTGGGAATTGCTCCAGCCATTTGTTTCTTGTTTTTGTTAGTGAGTCAAAACTAGAAACTAAAAAGCTACTTGATGTTCAACAGTCACTCTATCCTTACTGCCCATATCCACAGGGCCCTCTTACATGTGTAACATGTGGACGTGAACAAAATTGCATCAAATGCTACTGTTATTGATTTTAAAGACTTGTGTAATAATTAAATACAAACCTACCCTCAAAAATTTTGTTCTCCTATTTTGGATTATCACCAAAATAGTTGGTCAATAAACGTTCTTATGCAACATCACGTTCACGGTTTTCGGATTACATGAATGTGAACTCTAAGCTTCTTGTTGTTGTAACGATTAGTGATACTGATAAACATTTATCAAATGCAAATACTCACCTTCATCGAATGCGTATACGCCATCCATGTCCATAGTTTATAATATTTGAAGTTTTTTTTTAAGTATTTTATGCTACGGTGGATAAAAAAGTTGTACTGTATGAGAAATGGTTAAACGGGATATGATATATATAAATGTGAAATTAAAAAAATAAATAAACTTTTAACCGTAAGAGGGGCCAATGGTCATTTTTTCAAGTTTTCTCCTCTTTTGCTCAACTCACTGGCTCACTCACTCACTGGTGCGAGGTGAGGTGGTAACAGGTAGGTGTTGGTGATGAGTTGTGATAATGGGATGGATATGATGTTGACTTGTGACTACGGCTAGAACCACACACTTAACCCGGTCTAGACATCGGGTATTGGTCCATTTGACCCGCGCTAATCTCACGTGGAAGGCGCATGGCGACACACACACACCACCCCCCCCCCCCCGGACCTCGCCCAGTGAGGTGAGTGAGCGTGGAGTTGAGCAAAAGAGGAAACTTGAAAAAATGACCATTGGCCCCTCTACGTTAAAAGTTATTTATTTTCCAATATACTTATTACTAACCTTTTCCATAAAAACCTTATACTTTATCAATCTCTCCGTTTATAATCCATTTCATATACAAAACGTACAACTTTTTTCCATCCACCTGATGCATAAATATCTATAAAAAAAAAAACTTCACATATAATATTCAATTACTATGGAGCGATCTTGAATGGAATGGTTCGTATAATCGTCATTCGAAAAATGACACAAGGTGATATTTGCATTTGTAAATGTATTTATATCAGATATTCAACTAATTCCATAACACAACAACCACATATGAAGCTATCACCATTAATTCAACCTTCATGTAATTCGCGTAAAAACCAAAAGTGAATCAACCGTGAGTCGTTTGCACATAAAACAAGACCGTTTACTTGACCACTATTTTTGGTGATAACAAAATAGGAGAACAAAATTTTTGAAGAGATAGGATTATATTTTAATTATTCCACAACAAAAGTCTTCATTAAACAATATAAATAGAACAGTGCTTTGAGCTAATTTCTAGTTCACATCAATGCTTTAATACTGTAATAGTTAAGAGCCCTGTGGGTACATATGAGGCATAGTACAATCAGGATAGAGTGGGCATCTACCTTAGAACCACTCCATTCAGTAGCTTTCTTCTATATCAGATTTCTAAGCTTAATCTCTGATCAAGTCAACTACAACCATAAAACCAAAGATACTGAATGGCTGCGCAAGCAAATTACCCAGATCATACGCTATAGACATTCAGACAAAAACATCCAATAACATTCTAGGTCACGTACTCCCAAATATTCTGTATATACTTATTCTATCCGCAAACTCGGAAACTCATTTCGTCTCCCAAAAGTGTTTATAGCTCAATTTCATCCTATAACAAATAACTATTATATTAAGAAAGTTTACTCTTCAATCCCTCTACTCACCTCACCTTCTGAACTCTTTCTAACCATAATCACAGGCTTGCAGCACGCTTCCTCCAAGGTAATTATCTGATCATCTTAATTGTTCTACTAGTTTGAATAATAATTACATTCTTCATCCTTAATTTATCATGATGATTGGAAATATAATGTTTATGGAAATGTAAACATAACAACTCACATGGACCTTGAAGCAAATGGTTGCTCTAAAGGATATGGTATAGCTCTCTACTATTTGTCATAAATGTTGCTTATGATATTACACTAATTAAACTGTCCCCATCCCTTCCTTACTTACTTGACTAAAATATTCAAGACAATTTTCATGACATCAAGGTAAATTTCTACCATTGTCTATATATAGCATGGTTCATTGTTTGGAACTATCGTATGAGATTGCGTTTATAAATTACTTCCAAATCACAAAATTTAATTTCACAACAGAAACACCATGCTGCAAAAACTCAGGATAATTTAAAAGACATAGATATGAATTTATTAACGAATGAGGTCATCATTTTTGAANTTACCACCTTTATAAAAATTTATCTACACGTCACTTAAACACAAACATACTACACAGTACACTAACACACAAAAACACAAATTTGAATTTTGTTGGCTGGACCACCGAATCTCAACATTTTTGCTCGACCACAGACACATCGTAATGGTGGACAACGCGAAGTGAAGAAAAAGGGGGAGACCACGCATGGAGAACCCCTTATTACAACCGGTCTTACTAACCCAAAATTGCAAAATTGCATACGCGGGCATATACATATCAAAGTAGAAGCACGAGTTTTATTTTAAAATAATTTTAATAACAAGGCATCTAAACTTATATAATAGAAGGTTTTGATAAACGTCGTCCCAGACGCTCAAATTCGTTTCGATCTCTTTTGTCGGCGAGTCATCATAAAAACTATGCAGAACTCTCCTCTTTAGGGTTTTCCATGCTCGTTTAAACCCGATAGCCACCTGATGAAGCTCGAGCTCTTGCAATTTTTTTTATTTTTTATGTTTTTGGGAAAGATGATGTCTTTATTAAAATTGCAATGCTTAACAGTCACAATACAGAAGACCTACAACAACAATGATAAAAAAGGGAAAAAGTCCGAGAAGGCTCCAACAAACCACCTAAACAACACCCCAAGGGATGACACTCAAGCCATTTGCCTAATGGAACTCTTGCACCTGTTGTTGTCGAAGGAGTTCAATCTTTTTATGACGTGGCTCACGATGGTAAGTTGTCAAGTTGCCTCGTTCGGCGATTCTACGAGCAACAAAACCATGGGGTTTTCCACGTCCATGAGGGATCTACTCAGCCATTTGCACCAGAAGCTCTGATACCAAATGATGGCGGGTGCGATGTTGTGAATGATGTTGTGAATGAATGAAACCACCCAAATGACAAAGTAAAAAGCAATCGATAAACCCTCGAAAGACATCCAATGGGGACTTCAAAAGAAACTCACTTTATTCTATTAATTTATCTTCCTAAAACATAAATCTATTCAAGCTTTTAAAGTCTTGCTGAATTTTGAAGAGAAAACTAATTCTCTTAGCTATATGTAAAATAATAAAATGTAAATTTTGAAGAGAAAACTAATTCTCAAAAGAAATTCACTTTATTATATTGTATTTAATTATTTTTAGTCATTGTAGGATGTAAGTTTAATATGCGAGTTATAAGAATGGCCTGTCATTCTTATATAGTAGTATGTAAGTGTCGTAAGGGACTGAGATAAGAGAAGTCACCCTCATCCTTTGTACTTCAATATTTTTTAGTGCGATGCATTTTACCAGGGTGAAAAATCCCTTTTACCCAAAAAAGAAAATGAAATAACTTTTAAAAATCTAAACTAATCTTAGACTAAACTAAGTAAACTATTACAATAAAATTTAGAAGTTAGATTACTACAATTATAAATTGTCGTTTTACCCTTCAATCTTCTCGAATAAACTTAACACATGACTTCACATGTTGACAAAAGAAAGGGCGGCTAAATCAGAGGAGCGGGAGCCCAAACCGTGCTTCAATATATGCACAAAACTATAAATTAGTAAGATAAAAAAATAAATAAATAGGGGCGATATCCGACCACCCCATCCCCTCTTTTTCCGATCAATAAACTACCCATTAAATCCGCCTCTCTATTGTTCTATGAATGATATGCAATCGCTTTGATGGTAGTTATTATCTGGGAAGGGGTGTGTCCTTGTTATTTATTCTACATCTTGTGATATCGCTGCCATTACTTTAAAAACCCTAAACGTCCCACTTTCTGTCGGTTTCTAATCGATCTTATATTTAGGGTTTTGGTTCGTCAGTTTTGTCCATAACCCTAAACGATTACGCTTTAACGATTTATTTTAATCGTTGTTTAGGGTTTTATATGTTTGGGTCGATCGTATGGATCTACATGGCTATATATTACTGTACGATCTGGTTGGTTTTGGGATTGATATGCTTCATGGAAAATCGATACCCTAATTTTAGGGTTTGGTTTTATTCGCTGATAAGTAACCCCTGTGGTTTCTGATCTTGCAAGTCGATGCTGGGTTGTCTTGATGTTGAGGTTTATCATTGTTAAGTGGGTTTGGGAGAGTGGAAGTCGTGTGGCTGGTTGTTTCTGCAAGTTATTTTGTCGATCTCTTGATACTGTTGCATTGATCGACGTATTGACAGTTAGGGTTTGTGAACCCTTGTT
The DNA here is from genome assembly GCA_014162995.1 of Artemisia annua. NCBI lineage: Eukaryota > Viridiplantae > Streptophyta > Magnoliopsida > Asterales > Asteraceae > Artemisia > Artemisia annua. The sequence continues at coordinate 7,211 of LBNU01006380.1, read as the reverse complement.
TTTTTGTCTATGGCTGGTTATGTACCTTCGGTTTGCATTCGAATCTCATGCATTAAGCAGATTATGGTATACAATAATCGTGTCATAGTGTTTGTCTATGGTAGATGTTTATCATATTGGTTCATGCTGCTTCAATTTATTTGTGATAACTGATGTGATTCTGATTCATACCATAGTTTCAAGTTTGAATAACATGTATCGTTGCTTGGCTTATGTGGTTTATTCAACATGATCATGGGAGCATGCGGTTGTGTTTGCACGTCTGACCAATCTATTTTGTGGAGTTGATTTCATGTCTAATGGAAAATAATATGATTGGTGTGTTGTAAGTTAGGGTTGGATTACCCTATGTTTCGTCTATGACTCATCAAGATACACTGGATTTCATTCTTATCTAGAGTTTCACTCCTTGAAACTTGTAGTAGATGAGGTATTGGTTCGAGTTGTAGTGCTGGTTTGGTCCTGTTTGGATCAATGGAGTTCGGTGTAGTTGTTTGGTGTGTATTCTATATCCTACCATTATTACGGCTGCATCATTACTGGTTATGGACTTCTATGACGACGTGTGAAGATTCAAGTATTTAATTGAGGTTTTAATTTGTAATCTTATAGTCGTTGTAGTCTTATGTTCATGTATTAGTTATAAGAATGGTTTCATTCTTATTGTTTGGTATTGGTTAGTTATAGGAATGGTTTGTCATTCTTATATGTGAGTCTGTAAGTGTCCTAAGGGACTGAGGCGAGGAAACTCACCCTCGCCCTTTGTACTTAAACGTTTTTTTGGTTAATAATATTTTACCAGGGTGCAGGATTACTCCCCTTTACAAAAAAAAAATAAAATAAATAAATAAATAAATACGAGTAAATAAAAAATGGGGTCTATTTACTCTTTGAGGGTCACAATTAACAAAGTGTATTATCTAATATATAGAGGAGTACTAATGAAAATTATAGAAATCAATTTTGTAATTACTAGCTACCTAGAAAAGGAATTACTTAATTAGTAACTTGCCTTATTGAACGAAGGGTTAAACTTGTACGCAGAATAACTATATATTGGATCTCAATCCTATTTTAATTCATTCACAAGTTTTTTAGTTTATAAACCGTAGTTGTATCAAGGTTTTTTAAGATTGTGATTTGTGAGGATTTGCTATCGACTTGACGACTTCATCATGATGAATAAGGTAAGCATATGTAGAAAGCTCGAATTAATATTTTTATCTTTTGGTCATTTGTCATGTTTGCATTGAATATATTTCTTAAACTTCATGTGTGTCCAAACCAATTTTAGACGACTGACTTCCAGTAACGGCGCTGGTTGGTGGTGCTCGGCTAGATAGACGATCTAATGCATGCTATGTCATGTAGTAAAAAACTTTATTATCAAGTCTATTGTTTTGTGACCATAGCTCTTAAGGTTATGCTTAAGTGTGAATTGAAACACATTCTTTTTAGCATCCAATCAACTGGGCATGGATGTTGATTTGTAGTAATGTATTATTATTTTTACTTGGTTAGTAATCTTGATGTTCAAGAAACCAAACTAATTAAGATTTTATTATGTTAAAAGTAGATGTTCACTTGCTCCCTTAATATATTTACTGGGCTACATGTTTGTACGAATGAGTTGCGAAGAGAGGTTTTGTTAAGCCTACTTGAAGTGGTTACGAATGAGGTGAGAAGAGAGTCTTGACTCTTTATAAGTGTTTAATTTGTTAAGCTTACTTGAAGTGCTTATTAGTTTTTTAAAAGACCAATAGGGCCTTTTCGCAAAATCCATAAGTTAAGCTAAGCCAAACTCCCTCTTAGGTGGGAAGAGTTTAGTCCATAACGTCACGTAATCACATATAAGTGAGTCGAGCCAAGCCGAGCCGAGCCAAGCTAACACTATGCTGAGCTCGAGCTTGACTTATAAATCTAAAGCTTAACTCAACTTTGTCGTTCGAGCATTTATTTCCAAACTTAAGACTCGGATGAGCTCAATTTAGTAACTGTTCTATTGTTATTATATATATAGATATAACAAACTATTTGAGTTTCAAGGATTTAATTAGGGACGTGGCAGTGTATTAAACCATAAATAACTCGATGGTACGTTGTGGATGCTCTTAATAGTTAATACCAACGTATTAGTAATTAGATTCTTTACGGTAACAAACCGAATAATCTTGAAATCCAAAGATTAAGAGAAAATACTACCATTATATATATATATTATATATAATTGTTGGAAAATACCTCAACAACAACCCGAAGTTCGATCGCGGAATGCTAGATCGCGAGTTGTATCGAGCACAAGTAGCAAACACGAGAGACTACAAAGAACCGACAAGAATATGCACACGATATACCCTCAACGAACCCTTTATTAAAACCAATAAAGCTTTTACAATTTTTATGAGGAAGAAGAATGAATAAACTAGCATCCCCCTCATCTCTATTTATAGAGATGAGGAGGTGGAAACCTAGCTTGCCTTGCACTCCAAGCTAACTAATCCTAGTTTATGTCTAACACCTAATCTAATTACAAAGTACACTTAAGCCCCTAATCTATGTTTAAGTTTACTACTAATATATAACAATTTCCACCTTAGGAGTAACACTTAAATATAACCGATACTCAACACCTTTTCCTCGTGCTGGAACCTCGGACCGGGGACCACCTTGTCGACCAGGCATTGTACTTTAGTAATTTTCCATGATTAGTTTCCGTAGACTCCTTCACTTTCTTCTTTTCAGCAATATTACCCTCTGCACCCTCTTGACCAAGTACTCCGGTTACCGTAATGTCCGCCCCCACCTTTATACCAAGGTGTACCTTTTCCTGCTCCTTTACCAAGCAGTCCATGTTTGTCTTTTCTTCAAGTTGTTTATCCTCCAACTTTCTTTGAGCCACTGCAGCATCATCGTTACTAACCTGAACAACCTCAGCTTCACGATTCCCTTGAGCTCCCTGCAGTTCCACCTCAAACCAAACACGTTCATCAACCTGTACTCCGTGGACTCCTGTTTTAACACCAGGACCAAGTTGTTTGAACCCAACTTGTTTATGACCAAGTTGTTTGAATCCAACTTGTTTTGAACCTCCATGCTTTTGTACACCAAAAGTCGTCACTTTTGCTTCAAAAGTATACATACAGTTCTCTTTCCTGATCCCAGTCATCATAACCCGACAACCTTTGATCACCTTGACTCTACCCATCTGCATCTTCACAGTATAACCCTCTTTTTCAAGAGTACCCAATGAAATCAAGCTTTTTCTTAACCCTGGAACATACCTGACATCTTCCAGTATAAAGCTTGAACCATCATGCAACTGCATCTTCACTTTTCCTGTCCCTTTGATAGTGCAAGTCCTGTTATCACCTAACTGAACCGAACCACCATCAACATCCTTGAAGTCATACAAGAAATCCCTCCTAGGTGTCATATGATAAGACCCACCTGAATCCATTACCAATTCAGCCATCTCATCATTCCCGACTACCACCAAGGCTTCTCCAAAGTAGGCGTTACCCTCGTCATCAGAAGAATCAGAATCCTGATCATGCTTACCCTTCCTAACGAACCCACTTGACTTCTTCATTAGACAGTCTCTCTTCAGATGATCCTCTGAATGACATATGAAGCACTTGAGTTTACCAGTTCCACCCCTTGACCTAAACCGCGAACTTCCACCAGAATGAGCTTTCCTTGAATGATCTGACCCTCCCCTTACATATAACCCGTCACCAGTTTCTTCCTTTGTGTCTTCAGTTCTTTTCTTCAACTCTCTTGAATTCAGAGCCGCTAGAACATCCTCCATTGTCAAGGATTCCCTCCCATACAACAATGTCTCCACAAAGTTTTCGTAAGACGATGGCAACGACGTAAGTAACATAAGTGCCTGATCCTCATCCTCAATCTCGATATCAATATTCGCCAAATCAAGTATCAACTTATTAAACTCATCTATATGATCACCCAGTTTCGTACCTGGACTCATATAGTACGTGTACAGCTTCTTCTTCAGATACAGTCTGTTTGCTAAGGACTTAGTCATATACAGACTAGTCAACTTCGACCAAATTCCTGCAGCAGATGTTTCCTTGGTAACTTCCCGTAAAACCCGGTCTCCCAAGCATAGAATCAAGGTACTGTATGCCTTCTTCATCAAAGCAGCCTTTTCACCTGCTTCCATGTCCGCGGGTAATGTCTCTAATGCAGCATCACATCCCAGCTGTACCATTAAAGCACGCATCTTTATTTGCCATAACCCGAAGTCATTCTTCCCATCGAATTTTTCGATGTCAACCTAGTTATCGAACTAGCCATTCTTCTTATACCTTGCTAAAAACCTTTTCAAGTTGTTTCTTAACCAACTTTACCGACAAGCCTCACAAGCCGTGTGCAATATTCCCCCTTGTTGCTATAAACCCTTCTTGCAAATCGAATTAATTATAATCCCTAAACCCTCGATTTCGAACAAGCAAACCCAATCGTAAACTTGAAACCCAAGCTAACCACGATTGAAACTTGAACCACAAGAAAAAAAAAATAGCCCGCAACAAGTAACCTTCACTTTAATCAACTTTTAAAAACCTAAAAGTCGATAACCCAAAGTCGATTTTAAATTATTAAAAGTCGAAACCCTTTGTACGAATAACAAATAACTTTTGTCTAACTTTGTAGCATTAATTAACCCCACGTAATTAATAAACCAAAAGGTGAAAAAAAAAACACTTTTATAGTTTCAAGCAGGAATAACAAAACAATTAAGTTCACCTCCCTTTTTTTTCGATCGCTACTACTTCCGAGAACTCGAAACCGAACTTCGATACTTCGAACGAACTCGAAATCTCGATCTAGCACTCGAACTTCGATGACCACAATAACCTGAGCTCTGATACCACTTGTTGGAAAATACCTCAACAACAACCCGAAGTTCGATCGCGGAATGCTAGATCGCGAGTTGTATCGAGCACAAGTAGCAAACACGAGAGACTACAAAGAACCGACAAGAATATGCACACGATATACCCTCAACGAACCCTTTATTAAAACCAATAAAGCTTTTACAATTGAGGAAGAAGAATGAATAAACTAGCATCCCCTCATCTCTATTTATAGAGATGAGGAGGTGGAAACCTAGCTTGCCTTGCACTCCAAGCTAACTAATCCTAGTTTATGTCTAACACCTAATCTAATTACAAAGTACACTTAAGCTCCTAATCTATGTTTAAGTTTACTGCTAATATATAACAATAATCAATGATTTTATGCAACCTAGGAAGGAGTGTGATGTAGAAGGCACATGGCTTTGAAGTACTTCTTTTAGATTTTCTAAACTCACATGACCTAAAGTTCCTCAATCTCTTTTTTCCTTTTAGAGTACATCAAATTCATCAATATTATTGTGGATCTCAATTCAATTCACCTTGTTAGTTGACACCCACTGTTACTATTTTTTGCATCTCCATATATATTTCTCTAAGAACTTATAAATTATTGATTATATACTGGTTGGATCATGGCATTCATATTGACAATTAAAGTTACCATGTAGAATACCTACATACAATGGACCATGACATGCATATACCCATAGAAATCAAAGTTGATGCGTACCCAATATTAAAGTTGCTTTCTTTTCTCAAAAACATCATGGTCTAAAGTGAATGAGATTAAATCTCATAAAAAGGACCGATATTTATGCATGGGTGCATATGCTTGGAACAAATGGAGCTGTAAAGTAATAATTGAAATCTACAAACCCTTCTTCTTTTATTCTTTTATGTTTATATATTTTTTGGTTTAGACCCTCAAGACTTGTAATAAATACTTTGTTTTGGTTCCTCATACAGACATCAAAACAGGAGATCAAACATCATCGAATGGCTATGAAAGTATCTGCTTCTGTTTTCATCCTCCTGCTGTCCATCATCCTCTCAGGTAGATTATCTTCTTGCCCCTGCTCAAGATATGTATTAGGCAGTTTGTCTAGTGTTGTTGGACTGTTTGGCATGGTGTTTTGAAACCGATAATGAGATGTTTTCATCTTCAAGTTTCAAGTAATGAGTTTACGGTACTTGTGTATATTGAAACTTTGATTAGCTGTGAGCGTGTGAGTAGATAACAACATACACTGAATATGAGTATGAGATTATTTAGTAGTCCCTTATGTTGCATGTACATTCATAAATGTGACAATTTATTCTGTCATTACAACTTCAAAGAGCATAAACATATCAAAAAACTACCATCCACAGCTCATTTGCAACACATGATTCTCATTATTTCATATCATATAATTACTTAAAAACACAATGCCAAAACATCCCTCAATGACATTTCAGTGCAAGCTATTTCAGATTTCCTTTACATTAACTTTTATTGATAAGCATTACTAACTCACATTCATGGTTAAATGCTAATTTTTTCTATTTTTCTGAATGTATTGTTCTGCAGTTGGGACTTTCAGAGTGGTTAATGCTCAGGTATTTCTAATCTCATTAGTCTTGTTCATTCTACTATTTTCTATGCAAATCGTGAAGGCTAACTTACGCTTTTACATTAGTAACAATACTAAAAAAGACAGGTGTTATGGTTAGTTACTGTGAAAATGTACTAAAGTTGGGCACGGTTATTTTGTTGTAATTGTAGAAAACTTGGTGTGTTGCAAAGCCATCAGCGAGCCAAGCAACTCTTTTAGAGAATATAAATTTCGCGTGCTCAAAAGTTGACTGCAGTTGTCTGCAAAAGGGTGGTGCTTGCTATACCCCCGATAATCTAATCAACCATGCCTCTATAGCTATGAATTCGTACTATCAGTCACAAGGAAGAAACGTTTGGAACTGTAATTTCAAAAATTCGGGTCTACTAACTATCAGTGATCCAAGTAAGTCATCAACGTCTATTTCACATCTGTGTTCAATATTTACACATTTGTGTGCTTAAATAGATATCTTTGCATTATTTTTGTAGGTTATGGAAGCTGCTCGTATATGTAGATGGTTGGCATTGAAGAAGTTATAGATGTTTTGTACTCGTATGGGCCGACGGATACGTAGATTTTATATGAGAAATAGTTTATCATTATAGTTGATCTTTTATTGAATCAAATATGTAAGCTTTATGAAAAAATGTTGGCTAATGGTTCGTTGCTGTTTTGCCCTATCAAATTCAGTATTGCTAATTCGCCACTTTTGTTAGTGTTTTATCATTCTTAT
>LBNU01006378.1:74419-112587 GCA_014162995.1 Artemisia annua | reverse complement strand
TATATATATATATATATATATATATATATATATATATATATATATATATATTATTGTCGAAAATATATAGAAGTTCCCCTTTAATGAAAGATTCAGTTTTCTTCTCGATGATATAATTAGTTTCACATAACGACTAACATTTTGTAAGATATTTAATTTTGAAAAAAGATGTCGCTTTCTCTAATTAAATACCTACTTTACACGATTTGAAGATGAAGTAATTGCGGAGTAAATACTCACCCACTTTTTTCGGCTAACATATTTATTGCTTTCTCTATTTTTTTTTTCTTTGTCCTCCTTTTATTTATGCAATATCTAATAACTTCTTCAATATCATTTATTGATTATTAACGGTACACCTGCTCGCTCCTTCATCATTCAAAAATTCAAGTACACAATTTCAACTATCTAGTAAGAAAATGCATTATATGTTATTCATTTCGACTGCACAAGGATGAGTTTTTGATATTTTTACTTTGTTTTTCTTTTTTTTTTCTTTATTTATTATTATTATTATTATTATTATTATTATTATTATTATTATTATTATTATTATTATTATTATTATTATTATTATTATTATTATTATTATTATTTTGTTTATTATGATCAACTGATCATGTAGTTTTGTAAAAACAGGTACATTGTTAAAATTTATTGTTTGAAAGATTGGTGCAGGAACGACTAAAGGGGAAGATTGTAATTTGGCCTAGCTCTTTTCCTTTTCCTATGGTTTATGAACGTAACGACTAAAGGGGAAGTTGTTTGAACATTACTAGTTTAAAACATAGGCAGAATTACATATATATCCCTCCCAAAGTGAATAATTGCATATATATCCTTTGTACAAGTTTTTGATGCACATAGTACAATGGTTTTTACGCTTGCTCTGGATATATATGCAATTATGCATTTTCGGAAGGATATATGTGCAAAAACCAAAACATATTACCTACTTTTCAAGTTAATATTTATTAGATGAAGTAATTGTGGAGTAAATACTCACCCACTTTTCAGCTAACATAATTTTTTTGCTCGTACACTCTGCTACTGTCCTTTTCCCTTTATGTAACTTTCCTTTTCTTTTCTTGTGGCTTATGAACGTAAATTTCCTTTTCTTTGTTTTTCTCTTCCCTTTCCTGTTCTTTTCCTTTTCACTTCACTCGAAACTTAAAAACACAGTGTAAAGTTCTTTTACAAAATTTAATTTTCATAAACACCAACAACCACGACATCAATAGCCGCCATCGACCGTTGGCCACCACCGTTCAGCTGCCCATATCCGGATTAAATCATCACTTAGCAAACACAGTTCTTTTTATAGTCACAAACTAACAATACATAATCAACAATATAAAAAACAATGTCTTCTTCAAAGTTAAACCTTGATGAGAGTCTTCTAATTCCTCTCGAGGAAATCCAGTTGGCCACTGAAAATTTCCGTTCAGAAATTCAGATCGAATATCCTTTCACTTATAAGCCGCCTTATAAGGTCTATAGAGGACAGCTCTCTGAACGCTGGCAAAACCGTACAGCTGCAATCAAACGACTTATTGTAGCAAGTGTCTTGGGGGAGGAGACCTTTCAAATAATGAGAAAGGTGTTCCTTAAAGAGATTGAAATGGTTTCCGGATTCCACAACGAAAGCATCATCCCTTTCATTGGTTACTGTGATGATGGCCATGAAATGATTTTAGTTTACGAGTATGCTATCTGTGGAATCCTTAGTCATTTTCTAGCAGATGCCGATAAGAGGCGTCACATAACATGGGCACAACGCCTCCAGATTTGTATAGGCGTAGCAACAGGACTTGAGTACCTCCATACAGGTTTTAAGGAGGATGGCAGAGTAATACACAGAGACGTCAGCAGCGGAAACATTTGGTTAAATGACAATATGGAAGCAATAATTTCTGAATTTGGTTTCTCGATATTTGTCCCCCAAAATCAGTCACAAGTCTATGGTCATGTTGTNATATATATATATATATATATATATATATATATATATATATATATATATATATATATATATATATATATATATATATATATATATATATATATTGTCGAAAATATATAGAAGTTCCCCTTTAATGAAAGATTCAGTTTTCTTCTCGATGATATAATTAGTTTCGCATAACGACTAACATTTTGTAAGATATTTAATTTTGAAAAAAGATGTCGCTTTCTCTAATTAAATACCTACTTTACACGATTTGAAGATGAAGTAATTGCGGAGTAAATACTCACCCACTTTTTTCGGCTAACATATTTATTGCTTTCTCTATTTTTTTTCTTTGTCCCCCTTTTATTTATGCAATATCTAATAACTTTTTCAATATCATTTATTGATTATTAACAGTACACCTGCTCGCTCATTCATCATTCAAAAATTCAAGTACACAATTTCAACTATCTAGTAAGAAAATGCATTATATGTTATTCATTTCGACTGCACAAGGATGAGTTTTTGATATTTTTACTTTGTTTTTCTTTTTTTTTTCTTTAGTTATTTATTATTTTTATTATTATTATTATTATTATTATTATTATTATTATTATTATTATTATTATTATTATTATTATTATTATTATTATTATTATTATTATTATTTTGTTTATTATGATCAACTGATCATGTAAATTTGTAAAAACAGGTACATTGTTAAAATTTATTGTTTGAAAGATTGGTGCAGGAACGACTAAAGGGGAAGATTGTAATTTGGCCTAGCTCTTTTCCTTTTCCTATGGTTTATGAACGTAACGACTAAAGGGGAAGTTGTTTGAACATTACTAGTTTAAAACATAGGCAGAATTACATATATATCCCTCCCAAAGTGAATAATTGCATATATATCCTTTGTACAAGTTTTTGATGCACATAGTACAATGGTTTTTACGCTTGCTCTGGATATATATGCAATTATGCATTTTCGGAAGGATATATGTGCAAAAACCAAAACATATTACCTACTTTTCAAGTTAATATTTATTAGATGAAGTAATTGTGGAGTAAATACTCACCCACTTTTCGGCTAACATAATTTTTTTGCTCGTACACTCTGCTACTGTCCTTTTCCCTTTATGTAACTTTCCTTTTCTTTTCTTGTGGCTTATGAACGTAAATTTCCTTTTCTTTGTTTTTCTCTTCCCTTTCCTGTTCTTTTCCTTTTCACTTCACTCGAAACTTAAAAACACAGTGTAAAGTTCTTTTACAAAATTTAATTTTCATAAACACCAACAACCACGACATCAACAGCCGCCATCGACCGTTGGCCACCACCGTTCAGCTGCCCATATCCGGATTAAATCATCACTTAGCAAACACAGTTCTTTTTATAGTCACAAACTAACAATACATAATCAACAATATAAAAAACAATGTCTTCTTCAAAGTTACTTGATGAGAGTCTTCTAATTCCTCTCGAGGAAATCCAGTTGGCCACCGAAAATTTCCGTTCAGAAATTCAGATCGAATATCCTTTCACTTATAAGCCGCCTTATAAGGTCTATAGAGGACAGCTCTCTGAACGCTGGCAAAACCGTACAGCTGCAATCAAACGACTTATTGTAGCAAGTGTCTTGGGGGAGGAGACCTTTCAAATAATGAGAAAGGTGTTCCTTAAAGAGATTGAAATGGTTTCCGGATTCCACAACGAAAGCATCATCCCTTTCATTGGTTACTGTGATGATGGCCATGAAATGATTTTAGTTTACGAGTATGCTATCTGTGGAATCCTTAGTCATTTTCTAGCAGATGCCGATAAGAGGCGTCACATAACATGGGCACAACGCCTCCAGATTTGTATAGGCGTAGCAACAGGACTTGAGTACCTCCATACAGGTTTTAAGGAGGATGGCAGAGTAATACACAGAGACGTCAGCAGCGGAAACATTTGGTTAAATGACAATATGGAAGCAATAATTTCTGAATTTGGTTTCTCGATATTTGTCCCCCAAAATCAGTCACAAGTCTATGGTCATGTTGTTGGCAATTTCTATTACATAGATCCCGTTTACAGTGAGGGCGGCATCACGAAGACGGAAATAGACGTGTACTCACTGGGTGTGGTGATGTTTGAATTGTTGACTGGGATGTTGGTTTATAATGAAAGGAGCATTGGAGATGTTGAGCCACAAATGATGATACAATTGGTCCGGCGATACTATGATGTTGGACTGGACAATATAATTGATCACGATATAAGAGATCAAATTGATCGTCTTTCTTTACATATGTTTAAAGAAATTGCTTTTAGATGCATTAGTTTAAACATAAAGGAACGCCCAACGATGAGTGTAATCGTCAAGACTATTAAGGAAGCACTGGATATTCATGTAAGTCTTTTAAGTTTAATTATTTCGTAGCAAGCCCAGTTTTATACACCAAAAAGAAAGTATTAGAATACTTAAATATAAATCACAAATTCTTTAAATATCAAAAGATTAAATCTATGCCATTCACTAAATCCATGTTCATCATTTTTTTTTTCTCAAAACACAAAAAATATCTCACAAAACGATAACCGTTAGATAAAACTACTCGTACCATCACGAAGAGAATTAAATCATTTTTCATTAAAGGGTCACTTTTATATACTTTCAAGTTTCAAGGAACGTTTTTTCTTCTGGGTTTAGCGTTTACGATTAGGTTAAGCGCAACACAAGGTCGATCTTAGTAAAATAAACTTAAGCCGCTGAAGGATAATGCGGGATACATAATGCATTAGCAAAAAGTCGCAAAAAAAAATAATAAAATAAAAATAAAAAATAAAAAAATAATTAAAAAAAAAAGTTCGTCAAAGCGCAACACAAGGTGGATCTTAATGAAAAAAGCTTAAGCTGCAGGCATACCCGCCAAAGAGGAACAACCGAAGGCAGAACCGCCGAATGATAATGTGGGATACATCTGCGAAAAACACAAGAAGCGCATAAGAGTAAAAAAAAAAAAAAAAAAAAAAGTAAGGTCGAAAATATACAAAGTTCTCCATTAGTGAAAGTAATTCAATTTTCTTCTCGATGACATAATTAGTTTCGCATAACAACTAACATTTTGTAAGATATTTAATTTTGAAAAAAGATGTTGAAAGTGGGTATTCGTATTGATGAGAAAATGAAGAAGATTTGATATTTTTATTTTTTAGAATTTGTGTTCCATCTCTCAATCATACAAGTTAACACAGAGTAAGTCGGTAAAAAAATTTATGCTAAGTGTTGTTTTCTTTTGTACCAGTAATAAAAACCACACATAAAGATAAAACCTGTAGTGACTTGTGTCCTTCACGTTTTTCTCCAATAGCTTGTGGGTTGTGAAGGCATAGCCTTCACGTAGCCTTACAGACAATGAAACATGAAAGTTTTGTCATCATCAGCTCTGTAAAAAACAATTTACAAACCAACAATATAATTGTTAAACTTTTCCAATAGATTCAAATATGTATCCAATTTTGCCAATCACGATTAGTAGTATAAACTATAAAGTACACCCCATTTTTTATATTATAACTTTTTTAGAAGGAGTCAATGTAAATTTAGGATACCCGGGGAAAGTCGAGCCGTTTTTGGCTCTATGTATATGGCCTAAACAGTATTCCTGTGGCCATTTTCGGACTATTCACTGGCCATCCCAAGACTTTTACTAGGCAAGGTTCGAACATGGCTAATTAGGTGTGTAATCTTGCTATTTATGATTATATGTTAGTATTCTTAAAAAGCACAATCTTATCGGGCTGAGCAGGTATTATAGTTCTTTTTCTCAACATTTACCCTGGCATCATTTTGATATATATGTCAGTCGTAAGATGTTCTTAAGCCAATTAAGGGCATAAAAGGTGCCGCCTTTGAGCAAATTCGTTTTTGTTTATATTCACAGACACATGGAGCTGCTTCTATCATTAACCTACGAAGCGACCAACATCAAGACCCACTAAGTTCCCTAATTCCGCTAGAGGAGATCAAAAGGGCCACAAAAAACTTCAGCACAGAAACTCAGATTGGATATGGTGGATTTGGGTCAGTCCACAGAGGACAACTCTCTGAACGCTGGCAAAGCCGTTCAGCTGCATTCAAACGCCGTTATTCAAAATTTGACCAAGGAGAGGTGGAGTTTTTTAACGAACTCAAGCTGATATCCAGCTTCCACCATGATAATATCATCGGTTTCATCGGATATTGTGATGAAGAAAATGAGATGATTATAGTTACTGACTATTCTATCAATGGAAGTGTTGATCAACATCTCAAAGACCAGAATAAGAGACGTTGCCTAACATGGCATCAGCGCCTCAAGATTTGCTTAGGGACAGCTAGAGGCCTCAAGTACCTTCATTCAGGTCTTGGGGAGCGTGGCAGAGTAATACACAGAGATGCCAAGAGCGGAAACATCTTGTTAGATGACAAAATGGAAGCAAAAATATGTGATTTTGGACTCTCAATATTAATCTCCAGAAATCAACAACAAGTCTATGAAGCTCCTGTGGGTACCCAATTTTACACAGATCCAATTTACCAAGAAAGCGGTTTCCTCAAGACAGAAACGGATGTGTACACATTTGGTGTGGTACTATTTGAAATGTTGAGTGGGGTGCTAGCTTTTCATCATAAAATAGAAACAAAGGCACAACCTCTGATGAATATGGTCAGACGCTACTACGCTGACGAACCGGATATATTAGTTGATCCGCTAATAAAAGATCAAGTTGACAGTCAATCGTTGAGCGCGTTTATAGAAATTGCACACGAATGCATTAGTTTCAACTTAAAGGATCGCCCTTCGATGAATAGGATCATCAAGAGGATGGAGGAACTCTTAGAGTTTCAAGTAAGTTTTTTCATTTGATCATTTTGAAAGATATCCAGTTTCATAAACAATGATGCCTGTTGAACCACATCTAATAAAGCACATCAAATCCTTATAAAATTGGAATCACTTGTGTCTGTCATTCCTGTTTAATTTTTCTTCTATCCGGAAAGAACTAGCATTACAATAACCATGTAGGAGTAATATTTTTAAATCTCAGTTACACTTATAGTTACAAATTCTGTTAGGTTTACATGTGCAACAGATATCGGTGTATGTACATAAATCAGTAACATTTATATAAAATTGATACATACTCTTGCAACCAATTTATATAAACAAGATACTTAACACGTTAATTAGTGGAATTGAGTTCTTAAGGACTCTATATCTTGTTAATTTTCATGATTAGGACAAAATAACATAACTCTAAGCAAACTCAGTTCTGTATATGTTGACAGAATCACAGAGCTGCTTCTTTACGAGGCCACCAAAATCAAAGGCTAGAAGATTTTTTAGTTCCTATGGAGGATATCCAAATGGCAGTAGGAAATTTCAGTTTAGATCAACTGGTTGGAAAGGGTGGATTTGGTTCCGTCTACAAAGGACAGCTTTCTGAACGCTGGCAAAGCCGTACAGTTGCAATCAAACGTCTTAATCAGAGTGGTTACCAAGGAAAGAATGAATTCCGAAATGAACTTGAGCTGATTTTCAGGTTCCAACATGTAAATATCATTCCTTTCGTTGGTTATTGTGATCAAGGCAATGAAATGATTATAATTACCGAGTACGCCGTCAACGGTAGCCTTGACCGTCATCTTGAAGACCGGAAAAAAAGAGGTGGCCTAACATGGAAACAACGCCTCAAGATTTGCTTGGGGGCAGCAAGAGGACTTGACTACCTTCACTCGGGTGGTGGGAAGAATAACAAAGTGGTACACAGAGACGTCAAGAGTGGAAATATTCTGTTGGGTGAAAACTTGGAAGCAAAAATTTGTGATTTTGGATTGTCAAGAACGGGCCCCCAAAACAAACAAAGTACTGGTATCTATACACACGCTGCAGGTACCAGATATTACGTGGATCCAATTTATCAAGAAAGTGGCAAGCTCAGAACTCAGTCAGATGTGTATTCATTCGGTGTTGTGATGTTTGAAATGTTGAGTGGGCTGGTGGCTTATCATCAAAAACATATTGGAGGTAAGCCACAATATCTGATGAATTTGGTGAGACGTTACTCTGCTGGAGGACTAAACAAATTAATAGATCCCCTTATAAAAGATCAAATAGATACCCGTTCATTTCTAACATTTCAAGAAATTGCATATGAGTGCATTAGCATGAATCATAAGCAACGCCCTACCATGGAAATGATTATCGATCGGATTGAAGAGGCTTTGGATTATCAAGTGAGTTTTTCTATTAAACTTATTTGTTAATATTTTGTAGATTCTTTCACTAGAAATATAATTTACAAACATGCTACACACACACACACACACACACACACACACACACACACACTAAACAACCGTGTAAATAGAAACAATTTAATTAATTGACGCGTCGAAATAGGTTTGGTTGAGATTACTAACAATGTGTATAAAAACCAGAATTTAGTAAATACTACTTTCTTAATGAAAAGTTTTGTGGTTTATTATGCAACCAGGAAAATTATTTGTCGATGGCAGCACTGAAGATGATTGATTAGTAACAGCAATAACAGTGAGAAGTACCAAAGAATCAGCAGATCAAAGGTAGCATTGGCAAGAAAGAGAGTAATGTACTATCACATGTATTTTATACTGCAGCATTTACTTATGTTGGTATTTATTAGTACTCTCAAACACACATTGTGTTATGATGTACTGTAGTCATTTAGTGCAATAGTGCTTATCATCAGTTGGAATCTTAGACCATGTGTAATGGGTGGTCGACCAATCGGTCGATCGCCTAGGCCGACACGTCAGCCATCGTTACACCGACCGAGTTGAGACGCGTTGCAAGAGGGAAAAGGGGATGAATCGGTCGACCTGGGTTATGTATTGTATGATCGTACCACAGCTACTCTTGTTTTGTTGTCCCAACTCTCTCGATATATTAGAAGTTGCAAAGTGTGTATATTGAATAAGTAAAATTGTATATTCTTTCTAACCATTGTATCGATACAAATACATACATATATATAGGGATGAATCGGTGTGAGTAAACCGATGTGTCCCTTCTTTTTTCCTAACCGAAATAACTACCAAGTTTAACTAACTTTCGGTTATAAGGTTTCTAACTAACATGTTTGGTCCTTCATGTTTTAACTAATACATAATAAGCAATGAATAAGATTATCGGTTCACATTCTCCTCCTTAATCTTGATCGTTGCTTCTTGCTTAATCTTGAACTCCGAGCATTTGTCGCATTGTCGTGAACTTCAATCTTGGTAGAGCCTTTGTTAGTATATCTGCTCTTTGTAGTTCTCCACTGACGTGTTCCACATTGATGTGCCCATTTTCTACACATTCCCGAATGAAATGATAGCGAATGTCGATGTGTTTACTTCTTCCATGAAAAACTGGGTTCTTGACTAGTGCTATATTGCTGAAATGTTATCTACCTTCAACGTTATCTTCTTTTCTTCACTTCCAGTTAATTCACTAAGTAATCTCTTTAACCATAAGGCTTGACATGCTGATGCAGTAGCCGCCATGAATTCTGATTCACATGATGATAGCGCCACTGTTGGTTGTTTCTGAGTACACCAAGTGGGTGATTCTCCAAAGTAAAATACTATGCCAGTAGTTCCTTTTCCTTGATCAGTGTTGATTCCATAACTACTGTCGCTGTAACCTGTAATCTTGCAGCCGCCTTCTTTCTTGTAAATTATGCCATGCTCCTTTGTTCCTTTGATATATCGGATTACTTGCTTTACTGCCTTCAGGTAATATTCCTTCGGGTCTTGCATCCATCTGCTGAGTAGTCCGACTGAATAACTAAGATCTGGTCTTGTATGCAGTAAGTACCTGAGACTTCCAATTAAGCTTCCGTAGTAAGTTGCTCAACTGAGTTACCATTTTCCGCCTTGACCAACTTAGTACCGGGATCCATTGGTATTTTCGTATCATTACTATCCGTCATACTTGTTTCCTTCAAGATCTTGTTAATATAACCTGTTTGCTTGATTGTAATCTCTCCTCCTGTCTGTGTAACTTCTATCCCAAGGTAATAAGCTAACAATCCTAAGTCGCTCATTTCAAACTTTTCTTCCATCTGGGAT
Source organism: Artemisia annua (assembly GCA_014162995.1). Taxonomy (NCBI): domain Eukaryota; kingdom Viridiplantae; phylum Streptophyta; class Magnoliopsida; order Asterales; family Asteraceae; genus Artemisia; species Artemisia annua. Next base: position 102,516 of record LBNU01006378.1, on the reverse strand, counting down.
TTAAATAATTCTAGTTCCTTCTTTGGAGTGCCCGTGATTATCAAATCATCTACATAAACTCCAACTATAATCGTAGAATTCTTGGTTCTCTTTGTATAAACTGCTTGTTCGAGATTACACTTCTTAAAATTTAACGACTTTAAAGTTTGATCAAGATTCACGTTCCAAGCTCTCGGTGCTTGTCTTAATCTATATAAAGCTTTAATAAGCTTATATACTTTTCCTGAATTTCCTGGCTGTACAAACCCTTCAGGTTGTGTAACGTAGACTTCTTCCTTCAAATCTCCATGTAAAAATGCTGATTTTACATCCAAGTGGTGAACTTGCCAACCATGATATGCTGCTAATGCTAATATCAACCGTACTGTTTCTATCCTAGCAACTGGGGCAAATACTTCATCGAAGTGTATTCCTTGTTCTTGTACATATCCTTTTGCTACTAATCGTGCCTTATATCTTATGATCTTTCCTTGAGCATCTCTCTTGGTTTTAAAAACCCACTTGAGTCCAATTGCCTTCTGATTGTCTAGCAATGTAGTAAGAGTCCATGTGTTATTCTTATTGATTGAATCTAATTCAATCTCCATGGCCTCAATCCATTTCTTATCTGCTGATGCTTCCTTATAGTTACGAGGTTCTTCTTCTGTGAAAAATAAACTAGGTGCTTCAACTTGTTGTGCAGTTTCATAGATTTCTGCTAAACCTTTTAAACCTCGTACTGGTCTATGATCATATCTCTGATCTGAGCTCTCTAATGAACTAATAGTAGCCTTCTCATCCTCTTCTGAGTTAGGGTAGTAGGTGTATGTTGGTGGTGTGATTGGTGTAACTGGATCTGGTAGTGGATCCGGTTCTTGATACGTGTTATCAATGGTATTATTGATATCTGTGTTGACTGGTGTAGCATTTTCGTTGTCAACTCCTTCTATCACAAAACTAGTCCAAAATGTGTCTTGTGTACTCGTATCTTCTTCATCTTTGTTCCAATCCCACGGTTTTGTTACCATAAACTTAACATCCCTACTAACATGTTTCTTCTTTGCTATCAGATCATATAACCTACATGCTTTTGATCCTTCCTTTATGCCTAAGTAAATCATTGGTATGCTTCTGTCATCCAACTTCCTTAAGTGAGGTATCGTTATCTTTGCATAAGCTGTGCATCCGAATATCCTTAGGTTTTCCAAATTTGGTTTTCTGTTGTAGAGTGCCTCATATGGAGTTTTATCTATCAGGGCTCTTGTAGGTACCCTATTGAGTATGTAAATGGCATGTTTCACTGCTTCCGCCCAAAAAGTTAAGGGTAACTTCATGGCTTTCATCATACTCCTCGTAGTTGATAACACTGTCCTATTTCTTCTCTCCACTACTCCATTCTGCTGTGGTGAGTATGGTGCTGTCAACTGTAGTGCTATTCCATTATCTTTACAGTACTTAGTGAATTCGTTTGATGTAAATTCACCTCCTCTATCTGTTCTTAGCATCCTCACTTTCATTCTCATTTCCATCTCTATCTTTTGTCTAAATTCTTTGAATGTACTAAATGCTTGGTCTTTTGAAGTCAGAAAGTAAGCCCACATAAAACGTGTACAATCATCTACTAACAAGAATATGAGTTTCTTGCCTGAGTGTGTTGTTGGACTAATAGGACCACAGAGGTCTCCATATATTAAATCCAACAGGTTCTTTGATCTGAATTTAGCTTGGTTTGGAAATGGTGTTCTACTATGCTTTCCTAATAAACATGCATCACAAATCTGTCCGGCATGATTTATTCTCGGTATTCCTTCCACTAGACCCTTCCTAGTCATCTTGTTGATATCGTCAAAGTTCAGATGACCTAATCTAGCATGCCATAACCATGCTTGGTTATCTACGTTTGCTAAGAGACATATATGTTTATCTATCTGGAGTCTAATACTGTAAAGTCTTTTCTTAGATCTTTCTATTTTCATCAAAAATTTCCTGCTCTTATCATACAAAGTCAATTTAGCTCCGTCCATTATGACCTTATTTCTGTAAGTTGTCCTAGACTCAGTATGTTGCTCTTAAGGTTTGGTATATAGTATACATCCGATACTACCTTCTATTCCTTGTTTCTACAACCTAACAATATAAAGCCTTTTCCCTTTATCTGTACATATGATCCATCTCCAAAACGTACTCATCCTATTACGCTTTCATCTATATCCTTAAAATGACTCTTATTTCCCGTCATATGGTTACTTGCACCATTATCTAAATACCATATGCTGTCATCTTTTGAAGCATATTTCCCTGGTTGAATCTGGCCTTCATTCAACAACACTTCCTCGTGTTCAGTTTCGTGCATAGTCATTAACAGTGATGGTTCATCATCTTCTAAGATAAGGTTTGATTGTTCCTGAGCTGTTGATGTTACTCTACATTTACTCATAAAATGTCCAAGTTTGTTACACTTGAAACAATTTAAATTACTCAAATCCCTCTTATTTGTATTCCTATTAGGGTTTCCCTTATGATTTGAGTTTCCTTCTTGTGAGTTATTTTTTTTTTATTATTCCGCCAGTTTCCTCGTGAATAGTTTGATCTACCTCCGCGTTTACTAAATCGCTTTCCTCTTCCTGAGTGTTCACCGTGTGCGAATAGTAAATTCTCCTGGCTTTCAACTTGACCCCCCTTCCGGAGTTTTATTCTTTCCTCAAACGCCTTGAGTTTTCCAGTGATCTCATCTAGGGTAATGTCGTCTAGATCACTTGTTTGTTCTATGGATGCTACTATCTGAATGAATCTATCGGGTGTGGAGTCTAATAGTTTTCTAACTATAAGTGATTCATCTAATGTTTTCCCTAGTTCCTTTGCCTTCGTGACATAGCCGTTTAACTTGTCTGCAAATGCACCCACCGTCTCATCTTCCTTCATCTGAAGTGAGTTAAATCCAATCATCAATGATTGTAGCCGTGCTTGCTGCACTCTTTCTTCTCCAACGTGTCTTTTCTTTAAAGAATCCCATAATTCCTTGGCCGTCTTACAACTTGCTACTTGTAAAATTACATCTTCGGTCAACGCTTGATATAACAAGGCCATTGTTGCCTTGTTTTTCTTATCATCTACTTCTGTGTTTTCCTTAGGTTCTATTGTTTCCCATAAACCATGTGCTTCTAGTATAACCTTAATTTGTATAGCCCATACCATGTAATTTGTGTTTTTCAACTTAGGGCATTGGTATTGTGCAATAGGTGTTATGGGTTTCACGATGTTAGATGTGTTGTTGTATCATCGCCAGCCATCTTAAAGGTATTTATTATCTTCACCTTCTAGTGCGTATGGGATTATTCTTCTTAGTATGGTATCTCTTTCTACTATATGATTATATATATAGTTTCCGGGAATCCTAGTACTACGGGATCAATAATAGTTATCGGAATTTCCTAATAGTATAAACTAAAGTATCTATACTATTCTATTATAATTGAAATCCAAAAGATAAGAATTTGTTACTTGTGACCTCGTTATCATTATGAATACAAGTTTGTATTCCTTTGTCTCGTTAGTAAAACCGATCACCAACTTTTAATTTATTCCCACTTCGTTTCTTTGTTTCTTCTTGCCTCGTTGTCCTTCCAACTCGACTTCAATCCTACAACAAAACTCTCGGATTTCTTTTGTTGCCTTGTCGTTGTTGTTTTTTTTAAACCAAAACAATCACTACTATTCCTTCCTTATTTTTTGTCGAGTTTATTTCCTTGTCAACGAGTCTAGACAAAAAAGGTTCCACAGCCTCCTTACTTTGTTATCTCGAATTCTTCCTTGAATCACAACTAAGTCTCGGCCTTCTTATTTCGTTCTTGTTGTGTTGTCGAATCTTATTTGTATTCGACACTAACAAAACAAAATCTTCCTTGTACCACACTACACGTTGCTTTTCTCCTTGTGTGTTGTTCTTGATCTCGGTCTCTTTGAAATCACCAACTTTCTTACACACAAATTCTTGGTGCCACTCCTTGGTAACCCACGCTGAATCAAAACTGTCCTTCATTCATGATTCTATTGCACCGAAACAAAACAAACCTTTGTTTTCTGTTTATTGCTCTCGTTGTTGTTGTTCTTGTGTCGTATAGACACTTTCTCCACACTAATTCCTTGAGTACTCCTTCTTTTGTTCTACGTATACGTTTTTCTCTCACAACAACGTTCCTTGCGCTCTATATCCGCGTCTTATGATGCTTTGTGTATTTGTTTTCAAACCGGTTTTCACAAAGTCTTCACTTGTTCTCTTCCTTCCCTTCGTTGTTACCAACAGAAGTTCTATCCACCAATATCGTTTGATGTGTACGCTTGCAACTTCTACGCAAAACAGATCGTGCACTATCTCTTCTACGTTTCTCCTTATTCAAATTCGTTTGTTTTCTTTGGAAGATAAAGAAAAACAAAATGTTCCTCGCTGAAGAAAAAAAACAGCGATGTTCTTCTTCTTTTCTCAACGTCCTTCTATGGCTTCTCGTTAATGGTTTTTTTGATGTAGAAACAGGATTTGTTTCGATGTATAACCCTTGCTCTTGATGCCAATTGTTGTCCCAACTCTCTCGATATATTATAAGTTGCAAAGTGTGTATATTGAATAAGTAAAATTGTATATTCTTTCTAACCATTGTATCGATACAAATACATACATATATATAGGGATGAATCGGTGTGAGTAAACCGATGTGTCCCTTCCTTTTTCCTAACCGAAATAACTACCAAGTTTAACTAATTTTCGGTTATAAGGTTTCTAACTAACATGTTTAGTCATTCATGTTTTAACTAATACATAATAAGCAATGAATAAGATTATCGGTTCACATGTTTTACTAGATGCTAAAGAGCATATATAAGTTTTGTTAGTGAATATGTTAAGACAATATATGTAAGAGCTATGAGAAATGATAAGAACAAGGGTATAGTGGGTACTTTACATATATAAGTTTTGTTAGTGGATGTTAAGACAATATATGCATTATATGTTATTCATTTCGACTGCACAAGGACGAGTTTTTTTATGCTTTTACTTCGTTTTTCTCTTTTTTTTCTTCTATTGTGATCATGTAGCTTCTTTAAAAAAAAAGGTACATTGTTAAAATTTAGAGTAGTGATTGGCATGCCTAATTTTATGCCTAAGAAATATAATCATACATTTGGCAAGATTAATGGTAAGTTTGGAGAGAGAGAAATTATGCAATACATGTGTCCAACAATGAATGGATTAGGCACATTAGTAGGCCCATGAGTTAGGCATCCAAATCATTTCCCTAAAATTTATTGTGTGAAAGATTGGTGCAGGAACGACTAAAGGGAAAGATTGTAATTTGGCCTATCTCTTTTCCTTTGTAACACTCTGCTACTGTCCTTTTCCCTTTATGTAACTTTCCTTTTCTTTTCCTGTGGCTTATGAACGTAGATTTCCTTTTCTTTTGTGTTTCTCTCCCCTTTCCTGCTCTTTTCCTTTTCACTTCACTCAAAACCTAAGAACACATTGTAAAGTTCTTTTACAAATTTCAATTTTCATTAACACCAACAACCACCACATCAACAGTCGCCATCAACTCCGGGTACCATCGACCGTTGGCCACCAGCGTTCTGCTGCCCAGTTCCGGATTAAAATCATCACTTAGCAAACACAGTTCTGTTTGTAGTCAGTCACGAACTAACAATACATAATCAACAATATAAAAAACAATGTCTTCTTCAAAGTTAAACCTTGATGAAAGTCTTCGAATTCCACTCGAGGAGATCCAGTTAGCCACCGAAAATTTCCGTTTAGAAATTCAGATCGAATATTATGTCATTGAGCCGTCATATAAGCTCTACAGAGGACAGCTCTCTGAACGCTGGCAAAACAGTACAGCTGGAATCAAACAATTTAATGCAGCAAGAGGTAGGGAGTTCCGTAAAGAGATTAAAATGGCTTCTGAAATCCACAACGAAAGCATCAGCCCTGTGTAATTTGTGTTTTTCAACTTAGGGCATTGGTATTGTGCAATAGGTGTTATGGGTTTCACGATGTTAGATGTGTTGTTGTATCATCGCCAGCCATCTTAAAGGTATTTATTATCTTCACCTTCTAGTGCGTATGGGATTATTCTTCTTAGTATGGTATCTCTTTCTACTATATAGTTATTGGAATTTCCTAATAGTATAAACTAAAGTATCTATACTATTCTATTATAATTGAAATCCAAAAGATAAGAATTTGTTACTTGTGACCTCGTTATCGTTATGAATACAAGTTTGTATTCCTTTGTCTCGTTAGTAAAACCGATCACCAACTTTTAATTTATTCCCACTTCGTTTCTTTGTTTCTTCTTGCCTCGTTGTCCTTCCAACTCGACTTCAATCCTACAACAAAACTCTCGGATTTCTTTTGTTGCCTTGTCGTTGTTGTTTTTTTTAAACCAAAACAATCACTACTATTCCTTCCTTATTTTTTGTCGAGTTTATTTCCTTGTCAACGAGTCTAAACAAAAAAGGTTCCACAGCCTCCTTACTTTGTTGTCTCGAATTCTTCCTTGAATCACAACTAAGTCTCGGCCTTCTTATTTCGTTCTTGTTGTGTTGTCGAATCTTATTTGTATTCAACACTAACAAAACAAAATCTTCCTTGTACCACACTACACGTTGCTTTTCTCCTTGTGTGTTGTTCTTGATCTAGGTCTCTTTGAAATCACCAACTTTCTTACACACAAATTCTTGGTACCACTCCTTGGTAACCCACGCTGAATCAAAACTGTCCTTCGTTCCCGATTCTATTGCACCGAAACAAAACAAACCTTTGTTTTCTGTTTCTTGCTCTCGTTGTTGTTGTTCTTGTGTCGTATAGACACTTTCTCCACACTAATTCCTTGAGTACTCCTTCCTTTGTTCTACGTATACGTTTTTCTCCCACAACAACGTTCCTTGCGCTCTATATCCGCGTCTTATGATGCTTTGTGTATTTGTTTTCAAACCGGTTTTCACAAAGTCTTCACTTGTTCTCTTCCTTCCCTTCGTTGTTACCAACAGAAGTTCTATCCACCAATATCGTTTGATGTGTACGCTTGCAACTTCTACGCAAAACAGATCGTGCACTATCTCTTCTACGTTTCTCCTTATTCAAATTCATTTGTTTTCTTTGGAAGATAAAGAAAAACAAAATGTTCCTCGCTGAAGAAAAAAAACAGCGATGTTCTTCTTCTTTTCTCAGCGTCCTTCTATGGCTTCTCGTTAATGGTTTTTTTGATGTAGAAACAGAATTTGTTTCGATGTATAACCCTTGCTCTTGATGCCAATTGTTGTCCCAACTCTCTCGATATATTATAAGTTGCAAAGTGTGTATATTGAATAAGTAAAATTGTATATTCTTTCTAACCATTGTATCGATACAAATACATACATATATATAGGGATGAATCGGTGTGAGTAAACCGATGTGTCCCTTCCTTTTTCCTAACCGAAATAACTACCAAGTTTAATTAATTTTCGGTTATAAGGTTTCTAACTAACATGTTTGGTCCTTCATGTTTTAACTAATACATAATAAGCAATGAATAAGATTATCGGTTCACATGTTTTACTAGATGCTAAAGAGCATATATAAGTTTTGTTAGTGAATATGTTAAGACAATATATGTAAGAGCTATGAGAAATGATAAGAACAATATATGCACTTTATATATATAAGTTTTGTTAGTGGATGTTAAGACAATATATGCATTATATGTTATTCATTTCGACTGCACAAGGACGAGTTTTTTTTATGCTTTTACTTCGTTTTTCTCTTTTTTTTCTTTCTATTGTGATCATGTAGCTTTTTTTTAAAAAAAGGTACATTGTTAAAATTTAGAGTAGTGATTGGCATGCCTAATTTTATGCCTAAGAAATATAATCATACATTTGGCAAGATTAATGGTAAGTTTGAAGAGAGAGAAATTATGCAATACATGTGTCCAACAATGAATGGATTAGGCACATTAGTAGGCCCATGAGTTAGGCATCCAAATCATTTCCCTAAAATTTATTGTGTGAAAGATTGGTGCAGGAACGACTAAAGGGAAATATTGTAATTTGGCCTATCTCTTTTCCTTTGTAACACTCTGCTACTGTCCTTTTCCCTTTATGTAACTTTCCTTTTCTTTTCCTGTGGCTTATGAACGTAGATTTCCTTTTCTTTTGTGTTTCTCTCCCCTTTCCTGCTCTTTTCCTTTTCACTTCACTCAAAACCTAAGAACACATTGTAAAGTTCTTTTACAAATTTCAATTTTCATTAACACCAACAACCACCACATCAACAGTCGCCATCAACTCCGGGTACCATCGACCGTTGGCCACCAGCGTTCTGCTGCCCAGTTCCGGATTAAAATCATCACTTAGCAAACACAGTTCTGTTTGTAGTCAGTCACGAACTAACAATACATAATCAACAATATAAAAAACAATGTCTTCTTCAAAGTTAAACCTTGATGAAAGTCTTCGAATTCCACTCGAGGAGATCCAGTTAGCCACCGAAAATTTCCGTTTAGAAATTCAGATCGAATATTATGTCATTGAGCCGTCATATAAGCTCTACAGAGGACAGCTCTCTGAACGCTGGCAAAACAGTACAGCTGGAATCAAACAATTTAATGCAGCAAGAGGTAGGGAGTTCCGTAAAGAGATTAAAATGGCTTCTGAAATCCACAACGAAAGCATCAGCCCTTATTGGATGATAATTCATTAATCCATGTTTAGGGGCCGTAGTATAATTAGTTTATGTATTTAGAGTCGTGGGTTTACAACCGAAAAAACAGTTTATTCGGTTATGATTAGTTGTGTCTGTTAATGAACCGTTATGTTGGTTCATAAGTGTTGTTTGATGGGTTATAAATACCCATGTATTTTTAGCCTCTAAAAAACTAATGATTGTTTTATAAAAATAAACTTAGTATACTTTCCTTATTCAATTGTTCATAGAGAGAAACAAGACCAACAGTGGCATCAGAGCCAAAGGATTCGAACCAGAGAGAACAGAACCGATTGATTCAGGGAATCAATCAAGAGAAGAAGAGACCGTGCGCATACCGGTCAATCAAGAAGAGAGACAAAAACTGATTGATTCAGGGAATCAATCAAGAGAAAGGAAAAGAAGAAACCGTGGGCATACCGGTTAATAAATCAAGACAGAGAAGAGTTTTTTGATTCAGAGGAATCAAACACGATTCGATTAAAGAAAAGATCGAATCAGAGAATTAGAGAAAGAGGAGAGAAATAAACGTACCCGGTTGTGTGAAACCACTGCCGTGTGCTTGCCAGAAAAGNCATGTTTAGGGGCCGTAGTATAATTAGTTTATGTATTTAGAGTCGTGTATGTAAAGTGTATAAGTTAAAGGGTCTAGAGTGTCAAAAGTAAAGTTTACAACCGAAAAAACAGTTTATTCGGTTATGATAAGTTGTGTCTGTTAATGAACCGTTATGTTGGTTCATAAGTGTTGTTTGATGGGTTATAAATACCCATGTATTTTTAGCCTGTAAAAAACTAACGATTGTTTTATAAAAATAAACTTAGTATACTTTCCTTATTCAATTGTTCATAGAGAGAAACAAGACCAACAGTGGCATCAGAGCCAAAGGATTCGAACCAGAGAGAACAGAACTGATTGATTCAGGGAATCAATCAAGAGAAGAAGAGACCGTGCGCATACCGGTCAATCAAGAAGAGAGACAAAAACCGATTGATTCAGGGAATCAATCAAGAGAAAGGAAAAGAAGAAACCGTGGGCATACCGGTTAATAAATCAAGACAGAGAAGAGTTTTTTGATTCAGAGGAATCAAACACGATTCGATTAAAGAAAAGATCGAATCAGAGAATTAGAAAAAGAGAAGAGATAAACGTACCCGGTTGTGTGAAACCACTGCCGTGTGCTTTCCAGAAAAGAGTAACCAAGTAACCACCACCATTTGATTAGAAGAGAACCAGAAGAAGGACCAGGGTTGATTACAGTTGTGCCCTAACTGCGTGTAGAAGAAAGAAGGTAGGAAGCAGAAGCGGCTTTGTTTGGGGATAGAAGGAACGCAATTTATTATTGGGTATAAGAGAACGCTATTTTTTAAAAGCACACAAGGATTCTAGAGGCACAAGGGAAATTAACAGGTTCTATATTTCAATACTTGTTTTTTTTCTTATTAGTAGAATAGATTTCTCCTATTACAATTCGTATTAGAAAACATTAGAATTGTTTGAGAATTATTGTGGTTAGACAAGAAGACTTAAGTTCGACTGTTTATTAAGATTATATTGGTTTTAGAAGTTGCATATTACTATTGTGGGTTAGAAAGAAGGATTTAAGTTCGACTATTAGAATTATATTGGTCTTAGAAGAACACCAGATCGAAAGATATGACGGGAGATACAAAGGAAAAAAAAGTTGTTTTCACCACATCATTACCATCATATCAATGCCCAATTCTAAATAATACGAACTATACATTATGGGCATTAAGAATGAAGAAGATATTAATGGCAAATGGAGTATGGGATTTAGTAGAAGGAGCAAGTACATCAAAAGAGATTGATGTAAAAAAGGATAGTTCGGCGTCAGCATACCTATTTCAAGGGTTACCAGAGGATTTGCAAATGCAAGTTGCGGGATGTGAAACAGCAAAAGAAATTTGGGACTCTCTAAAGTCCAGATTTATTGGGACAAAAGATGTACAACAGGCACACTCGCAACGACTTAAATCAGAATTTGAGAGACTTGTGATGAAAGAAGATGAATCAATAGATTCATTTGCCGGGAGGTTGATGAGTATTATTACAAAGGCTGCTACATGTGGATTGACGTTTGATGAACAAACAAAAGTACGGAAATTACTAAATGCAGTGCCAGATAAGTTTGTACCAGTAGTAGCAACCATTGAAATGGTTGTTGATTTTAAGAAAGCAAAATTAGAGGAGGTTATTGGGAAACTTAAGACTTATGAAGAAAGGCTTAAGTTTAGAAAAGGAAGTGAGGAAGATAATAGTGAGAAATTGTTGTTCACACGTCAAGGGAATAACAGAAATTATGAACGCAATTATGGAAATGATAGACGAGGAGGTGGTAATCAGACACGAGGAAGAGGCTAAGGAAGATTCACAAGACATAGTAAGAATGAAGATAGTTATGACAGAAGCAAAAGAAACCATGGAGATCAAAACTACCATAGGAGAAACATTAGAGAAATATAATGTTATAATTGTCATGAGTTTGGACACTATGCTGCAAATTGTCCAAAACCAAATCGTAGAGAAGAAAAAGCAAACCTTGTGTTCAAAGATGACGAACCAGCACTATTAATGGTTACTAGTAAAGATGAAAAGGAGATAACATCCTTAAAGGAAGAACCGAGAAGGAAAGGAATTGTCATTGAGAAGGATGAAATTCCAAAAGAAAAGTTAGAAGATATGCGGTCAGAGATAGAAATTGACTTGAAGAGTAAATTAGAGTTTTGGAAGTTCGAAATGCTTCAAGAGTTAGAGATGGAAAAACAAAAGTTTGAGAAAACTAAGAAATAGAGAAATAGCATTTGAGAAACAAATGCAGATAGAATTAGAGAACCTCAAGAAGTTGAGAGATTGCACAAGCAAAGAGGTGAAAGAGTTAAAAACAGTAAGAGAACAGTTTGAGAGAGAGAACCATGAAGTTGTTTCAGATGAGAAACATTTAGAAGGAAAACCAAGTATTGACAAGGGCGAATGCAAGAAGCATCAAGAGACGCCATCAAGATTTCAGAAGGAAAGCCGGATTGAGAAAGACATCAAGCCAAGAAACAAGAAAGTTGGATCAGAAGATCGTGATACTAGAGATAGTGTGTTGGAGATTCAAGAATACGAAACAATACAAATGAAGAAAGATGGTGATAAAGATGATCAAGATGAGATTGAAGACAAGGAAGATAGAAGACCGATCAAAGAGAAAACTCAAGACATATTTAGTGTTAAAGATCAAGACAAAGGAAGTGGAAGCAAGCCAAAGTTCAAAGATAAAGATAATGGAGCTTGAAGATATCGAAGGCATGGATTAATAAATTAGGAGGGAGTATTGGATGATAATTCATTAATCCATGTTTAAGGGTCGTAGTATAATTAGTTTATGTATTTAGAGTCGTGTATGTAAAGTGTATAAGTTAAAGGGTCTAGAGTGTCAAAAGTAAAGTTTACAACCGAAAAAATAGTTTATTCGGTTATGATAAGTTGTGTCTGTTAATGAACCATTATGCTGGTTCATAAGTGTCGTTTGATGGGTTATAAATACCCATGTATTTTTAGCCTGTAAAAAACTAACGATTGTTTTATAAAAATAAACTTAGTATACTTTCCTTATTCAATTGTTCATAGAGAGAAACAAGACCAACAACCATTTCATTGGTTACTGTGATGATGGCAATGAAATGATTTTAGTTTACGACTATGCTATATTGTGGATGCCTTAGTCGTTTTCTAGCAGATGCCGATAAGAGGCGTCACATAACATGGGCACAACGCGGATTTGTATAGGCGTAGCAACATCACTCAACTACCTCCATATAGGTTTTAAGGAGGATAACAGAGTAATACACAGACAGGTCAATAGCAGTAACATTTGGTTAAATGACAATATGGAAGCAAGAATTTCTGATTTTTGTCCGTCGATATTTGTCCCCAAAAATCAGTCACAAGTCTATGATATTGTTGTTGGGAATGGCCTTTACACAGATCCCATTTACCGTGAGAGCGGCATCGTGAAGACGGAAATAGACGTGTACTCACTGGGTGTAGTGATGTTTGAAATGTTGACTGGGATGCTGGTTTATCATAAAAGGAGCATTGGAGATTCTGATCCACAAATGATGATACGTTTGGTCCGGCGATACTATGATGTTGGACTGGACAATATAATTGATCATGATATAAGAGATCAAATTGATCGTCTTTCTTTACAAATTGTTAAAGAACTTGCTTTTAGATGCATTAGTTTAAACATAAAGGAACGCCCAACGATGTGTATAATCATCAAGACGATTAAGGAAGCACTGGATGTTCATGTAAGTCTTTTACGTAGTTTAATTATTTCGTAGCAAGCCTAATTTTATACACAAAAAGAAAGTATTAGTACATCAATATAAATCACAAATCTTTCTATGCCATTCACTAAACCCATTTTATATGTTTTCACATGTAACGAAAAAATTTAGAAATTCATTTTTCACATGTGGCAAAAAAAAATTCTAAAAAATTTATTTCAAAAAAAAAGAAAAAAAAAAAGAATTTTTTCAACATCAAAATTTTGAAAAAGAATTTCGAAAAAAAATGGAAAAAAATGCCAAAAAAAAATTGAAAAAGAATTTCGAAAAAAAAAAGAAAAAAAATGAATTGGAAAAGTTCCGAATTTCCTTTTTTTTGAAGGGACCATTTATGTAATTATGGACGGTGGCTACAATTTCGATAACCCACATGGATCATTTATGTAATTTGGAAGGGTAAAATTGTCAAACAACACACATAAAAACAAAAGTGTCAACATTAATACTCACAATAGTATTTTTTTTGTTCTACTAGAAAACTATTTTTGAATAAGTATGATGCTTTTTAAAAGTACTAGTTATAATACCTGTGCACGCACAGGGTTTTTAAAATTTCGTTTTAATTATGTATTATTATCGATTAAGAAATGAATCACTTAACATGTTTCAATTGGTTTTACTTGGTGGACTAAAAATACAAAATCATATTTATATATGTTATAATCTACCTATTATTTTAGGAGAATGCTTTTGGATTAAAAATTATATTTTATTATTCAAGCAAAATCACATGATATAAATAACCATCATACCATGTTTACTAATGTATTTTTTTTGTTTGGAAAATTGTATTTTTATAAGTTTGCGCTATTTACTTCTCATGTTTGATCATAAAATTACTAAATTAGCATAGATGTTTACACTATAGCTTCTTTATTACATAAAGAGGGAAAAAAATGTAATGGGTATAACTCAAATTTAATCTTACGTTTATGTATAATGTGTAAAAATAATTTTTCTCTGAGACCGAACTATATAGGGAAATTATAATTACTTGTATAAATAAATTGTAAATGCATGAAAAAAATGACAAAGAATGCATTCGTAAGACTTTTAGGATTGTTCGAATCCTTACCGACCTTTCACTTTAGTGCAACTTTCTTTACAATTGGCCTAAATCATCAAGGTATAAAAGATACCCATATCTTAGACCGATGGTTGATACCCACAGTGTTCCATGACAATACTTAATCCTCCTCTAAAAAACGCACATAACAAATTGCATTACACTTTAGCATTACAAAATAAAGTATAAGGGGTTATTTGTGTTTTTTCTAAAGTTATTATGGAAAATTGTAATTTTACACTTAGCTCTACATAATTTATTTAAAGTTCAACCACTAAAGTTTTATTAATTATTTCATCTTTTTTTTAAGTTTTTGTTTTCATAAATTTGACACCTATATTTTTATGCATTTTTTTTCTTTAATCAAATTCTCCACCAAATTTATTAAATTTTGACCAAAATCAATTCAATTTTGACTTTTTATTGGCCAATCATATTGCTTGATTTCGCCTACGTGGCAAAATCGAGGTCTCCTATTGATCCAATTTTTTTCCCACTAAGATTGTTTTGTCAAAAACACTCCGAAATGATGTACAGTAATTCTTTTATTATATAAAAGATTATCCAAGAAAAAGAATTGATGAGAAAACGAATGGAGAAGATTTTATATTTTGATTTTTATAAAATTTGTGTTCCATATCTCAAATCTCTGAATCATACAACATAACACATAGTAAGTGGGTAGAAGAATATATGCCAAGTGTTGTTTTCTTTTGTACCAGTAATAAAAACCACACATGAAGATAAAACCTGTAGTGACTTGTGTCCTTCACGATAGCTTGTGGGTTGTGAGGGCATAGCCTTACAGACAATGAAACAAGAAAGTTTTGTCATAATCAGCTCTGTAAAAAACGACTAACAAACCAACAATAAGATTGTTAAACTTTTCCAATAGATTGCATATATGTATCAAATCTTTGCCAATCACGATTAGTGTTCTTGAAAACTACAGTATAAAGTACACCCCATTTTTTATACCATAACTTTTTTAGAAGCAGTCAATGTAAATTTAGGATACCCGGGGAAAGTCGAGCCGTTTTTGGGTCTATGTACATGGCCTAAACAGTATTCCTGTGGCCATTTTCGGACTATTCCCTGGCCATCCCAAGACTTTTACTAGGCAAGGTTCGAACATGGCTAATTAGGTATGTAATCTTGCAATTTACGATTATATGTTAGTTTTCTTAAAAAGCACAATCCTTATCGGGCTGAGCAATGGTATTATAGTTCTTTTTCTCAACATTTACCCTGGCATGGCATCATTTTGATATATGTCCGTCGGAAGATGTTCTTATGCCAATTAAGGGCATGAAAGGTGCCGCCTTTGAGCAAATTCGTTTTTGTTTATATTCACAGACACATGGAGCTGCTTCTATCATTAACCTACGAAGCCACCAACATCAAGACCCACTAAGTTCCCTAATTCCACTGGAGGAGATCAAAAGGGCCACAAAAAACTTCAGTGCAGAAACTCGGATTGGATATGGTGGATTTGGATCAATCCACAGAGGACAACTCTCTGAACGCTGGCAAAGCTGTTCAGCTGCATTCAAACGCCATGATCCAAAATTGGCCAAGGAAAGGAGGAGTTTTTTAACGAACTCAAGCTGATATCCAGCTTCCACCATGATAATATCATCGGTTTCATCGGATATTGTGATGAAGAAAATGAGATGATTATAGTTACTGACTATTCTATCAATGGAAGCGTTGATCAACATCTCAAAGACCAAATTAAGAGACGTTGCCTAACATGGCATCAGCGCCTCAAGATTTGCCTAGGGACAGCTAGAGGCCTCAAGTACCTTCATTCAGGTCTTGGGGAGCGTGGCAGAGTAATACACAGAGATGCCAAGAGCGGAAACATCTTGTTAGATGACAAAATGGAAGCAAAAATATGTGATTTTGGACTCTCAATATTAATCTCCAGAAATCAACATCAAGTCTATGAAGCTCCTGTGGGTACCCAATTTTACACACATCCAATTTACCAAGAAAGCGGTTTCCTCAAGACCGAAACGGATGTGTACACATTTGGTGTGCTACTATTTGAAATGTTGAGTGGGGTGCTAGCTTTTCATCATAAAATAGAAACAAAGGCATAACCTCTGATGAATATGGTCAGACGCTACTACGCTGACGAACCGGATATATTAGTTGATCTGCTAATAAAAGATCAAGTTGACAGTCAATCGTTGAGCGCGTTTATAGAAATTTCACACGAATGCATTAGTTTCAACTTAAAGGATCGCCCTTCGATGAATAGGATCATCAAGAGGATGGAGGAACTCTTAGAGTTTCAAGTAAGTTTTTTCATTTGGTCATTTTGAAAGATATCCAGTTTCATAAACAATGATGCCTGTTGAACCACATCTAATAAAGCACATCAAATCCTTATAAAATTGGAATCACTTGGGTCTGTCATTCCTGATTAATTTTTCTTCTATCCAGAAAGAACTAGCGTTACTAGCAAAGTCTTCCAAAATTCACGACATAATTAAACTTACCATATCTAATTTGGAGCTTTACCTAAAATAGGGATAAGAACTTATGATTTTGTGTATTCAAAAAAAGATTTCACTCCTTGCCTAACCGTCCCTAAAGCCTCGGCATTTGACCCTCCAAAATTCAGGAACCGATTTTATTTATTTGAAAGTTGAATACACGCTCCACTCACCTTTTATATTCAGTCTCTCATCCTCACATTCATATCGACTTAACATTCACACACAAGAGTTCTCTTGGAGTTCGTGTTCTCTCAAGTTCTGGTCGTATACTCTTATTCCAATCAAGGGTGGTTGCTGCTGGTGCTGTGGTGATTCCTTCGTGGGATTAAGGGTTATTTGCTGTGGGTTTAATCGGTTAGAATTGCTCCTGTTCTCTGGTTCTTGTCTCGTTCTTTCATTCAAGGTACACCATGTCTCTTCTTTGTTACAAACCTGTTATACGACACACATATAATCCAAAGTTAATCTGAATGAGCTCCTACAAACCTGTTAGAAACATGTTGGTTTCTTTCTACTCGTTAATATAAGTAAATGTGTGCATGTATGAATAAGACACCATCTTTAAACCTGTAAAACCTGTTAATATATATACAAGTCGATTTGCATGTTCATTCACTTTTCTTAAAAATTTCACTTTTTAGTAAACCGTTTCTCAAAAATTTTCTTTTCAGACACGAATATGTAATAATCAGATTTTGGTACAGATAATTCACTTTTATCGTCAAATATTTGAGAGAGGTTTTGAAGAGAACTCTCCTTAAGTTTAAGTGAATTATAATGGACAGCTGGAATTTTAATTTTAAAAGAATTAAATACACTCAATGTTACCTGCATTGAGTATTCTCTTACCTTTACCGTTTATTGCAAGTTTCCAGTTATTGTGGTTTTGATCACTTCAACTAGGATTCTCTAGTTAGGTTCAGAATGTAGTCTTCATAGTGATGCTAAAGTCATCTTTATCCTGAAAGTAAACTAACTTGTGCACGAGAGTAGTGAAACGATCAAAGCAATTATCAAAAATCAATTATATTTATAAAAATTAAATGCGCCGTATTAGCAGAAGCTAATGCGCCGTATTTTCGTTACGTTTCAAAATACAAGATTTTTGATTTAGTAAATGCGCCGTATCGATAAAAATCGATGCACCGCTTCTGTTTAATAATTCGAAAACTGTTTTTAATTTAAATATTAAATACGCCGTATCTGTGAAAACAGATGCGTCGCATGGCGTTAGGGTTTTGAAAAATTTCTTATTAAAAACGGAATACGCCGTATCTTGGGGAAAGATGTGTCGTACTCGAGTTATTAAACGCGCTGTATTTTTATAAAATTAAAACACAATACGCCGCATTTGAGAAACAAATGCGGCGTATCGTTTCTATCAGCACAATACAACGACAGCAGTTAGTACAAGAAAGAAAAAATAAAATAAAAATAAAAATTACAGAAAATAAAAACACACAAAACAGTAAATATGCAAATTATACAATGAATGCAATCTATCTAATATACAACAAGTTAGGGGTTAGTGTCTAAAAACCTAATAAAAAGAAAAACCTAATTAAAATACTAATCAATTTAACAGATAATAACAATTCACTCCCCGACATCGGCGCCAAAAACTTGATGCGCGTGATGTGTCGTTGCGGTTTAGTAGTGTTAATGCCTACTCAAGTTTTAAATTTATATTTAGCCGACTTATCAATAACACACACACTTAACGAGCAGTGTACCCGGTCAGTTTGTATATAATGGTAAGCAGAGTGTCGATCACTAAGAGTGGAATGTATTATCTAGTTATCCTAATCAGTATTTTAATATCCTAAGTTAGTTTTACAGCCTAATCTAACGAAAGGGGGTTCAGCCTGAGAGACTGGCACAGTTTGGTTATTGATTAAATAGTAAATTAAACTAATGAGCACGAATCAGCGAATATTTTCAGAAGGAAAACCAAGTATTGACAAGGGCGAATGCAAGAAGCATCAAGAGACGCCATCAAGATTTCAGAAGGAAAGCCAGATTGAGAAAGACATCAAGTCAAGAAACAAGAAAGTTGGATCAGAAGATCGTGATACTAGAAATAGTGTGTTGGAGATTCAAGAATACGAAACAATACAAATGAAGAAAGATGGTGATAAAGATGATCAAGATGAGATTGAAGACAAGGAAGATAGAAGACCGATCAAAGAGAAAACTCAAGACATATTTAGTGTTGAAGATCAAGACAAAGGAAGTGGAAGCAAGCCAAAGTTCAAAGATAAAGATAATGGAGCTTGAAGATATCGAAGGCATGGATTAATAAATTAGGAGGGAGTATTGGATGATAATTCATTAATCCATGGTTAAGGGTCGTACTATAATTAGTTTATGTATTTAGAGTCGTGTATGTAAAGTGTATAAGTTAAAGGGTCTAGAGTGTCAAAAGTAAAGTTTACAACCGAAAAAATAGTTTATTCGGTTATGATAAGTTGTGTCTCTTAATGAACCGTTATGTTGGTTCATAAGTGTCGTTTGATGGATTATAAATACCCATGTATTTTTAGCCTGTAAAAAATTAACGATTGTTTTATAAAAATAAACTTAGTATACTTTCCTTATTCAATTGTTCATAGAGAGAAACAAGACCAACAGCCATTTCATTGGTTACTGTGATGATGGCAATGAAATGATTTTAGTTTATGACTATGCTATATTGTGGATGCCTTAGTCGTTTTCTAGCAGATGCCGATAAGAGGCGTCACATAACATGGGCACAACGCCTCCAGATTTGTATAGGCGTAGCAACATCACTCAACTACCTCCATACAGGTTTTAAGGAGGATAACAGAGTAATACACAGACAGGTCAATAGCAGTAACATTTGGTTAAATGACAATATGGAAGCAAGAATTTCTGATTTTTGTCCGTCGATATTTGTCCCCAAAAATCAGTCACAAGTCTATGATATTGTTGTTGGGAATGGCCTTTACACAGATCCCATTTACCGTGAGAGCGGCATCGTGAAGACGGAAATAGACGTGTAGTCACTGGGTGTAGTGATGTTTGAAATGTTGACTGGGATGTTGGTTTATCATAAAAGGAGCATTGGAGATTCTGAGCCACAAATGATGATACGTTTGGTCCGGCGATACTATGATGTTGGACTGGACAATATAATTGATCATGATATAAGATATCAAATTGATCGTCTTTCTTTACAAATGGTTAAAGAACTTGCTTTTAGATGCATTAGTTTAAACATAAAGGAACGCCCAACGATGAGTATAATCATCAAGACCAGTGACGGAGCTAGGATTTTGTTATCGGGTGGGCCAAAATAAATACGAAAACTTGAAAAAAAAAGTGGTATGGTAATTTTGTTTACTTAGTGAACGATCAAACTCTGTAACTTCAAATTTTTAATTGACGCCATAAACTACTACTGTAATATTCTATTGGATGAGGCTGACTTTATATTTTAGGTGGGCTAAGTATAATATTTTGGGTGGGCTAAAACATTTTAGTTCTGAAAATACATAAAATACATACATATAACATGCAGTTAATTCACATCTTGGGTTGGCCATGGCCCATCCAAGCCATAAGGTGGCTCCGTCCCTGATCAAGACGATTAAGGAAGCACTGGACGTTCATGTAAGTCTTTTACGTAGTTTAATTATTTCGTAGCAAGCCTAATTTTATACACAAAAAAGAAAGTATTAGTACATCAATATAAATCACAAATCTTTCTATGCCATTCACTAAACCCATTAATATAAATCACAAATCTTTCTATGCCATTCACTAAACCCATTTTATACGTTTTCACATGTGACGAAAAAATTCAGAAATTCATTTTTCACATGTGGCAAAAAAAATTTCTAAAAAATTTATTTCAAAAAAAAGAAAAAAAAAGAAGTTTTTCAACATCAAAATTTTGAAAAAGAATTTCGAAAAAAAAATGGAAAAAAATGCCAAAAAAAAAATTGAAAAAGAATTTCGAAAAAAAAAGAAAAAAAAAATGAATTGGAAAAGTTCCAAATTTCCTTTTTTTTGAAGGGACCATTTATGTAATTATGGACGGTGGCTGCAATTTCGATAACCCACATGGATCATTTATGTAATTTGGAAAGGTAAAATTGTCAAACAACACACATAAAAACAAAAGTGTCAACATTAATACTCACAATAGTATTTTTTTTGTTCTACTAGAAAAGTATTTTTGAATAAGTATGATGCTTTTTAATAGTATTATCCAAGAAAAAGAATTGATGAGAAAACGAATGGAGAAGATTTTATATTTTGATTTTTATAAAATTTGTGTTCCATATCTCAAATCTCTGAATCATACAACATAACACATAGTAAGTGGGTAGAAGAATATATGCCAAGTGTTGTTTTCTTTTATACCAGTAATAAAAACCACACATGAAGATAAAACCTGTAGTGACTTGTGTCCTTCACGATAGCTTGTGGGTTGTGAGGGCATAGCCTTACAGACAATGAAACAAGAAAGTTTTGTCATCATCAGCTCTGTAAAAAACGACTAACAAACCAACAATAAGATTGTTAAACTTTTCCAATAGATTGCATATATGTNGGGAATAGAAATGTTGGTGCAGTAGGTTTTTGTTTGTGGTTTCTTATTGTTCAATTAAAGTTAATAGACTTTCATTATCATGAGAATATGTGAATGATCTTATGTCTTTGTTAGTATTACAAACTTGACATATTGTGAGTTGGTGACAGATGTGTAATTACACTGTTGCCAATTTGCCATTGCTTTTACTTAGTTGGTTAGTATTTACCAATATAACTTAGGAGTATTGAGTTTAAATCGCAAGTCTGTCTAGAGTGAATTACTAATTGCAAGTCTGTGATGCAGTTGATTTAAAACATTGTTGCAGTAGGTTAATAAGGTTCCATTTGTGTTTTGTTAATTTTTAGTTCAGTTGTGCATGATACAACATAGTGATGCAGCTTATTTAACACATTCATGCACTAACTATATGTATGTTTAAACAGTTAGTATCTTCTCAGTTTTGCTTATTTTTTTGTTGTGATGCGCTTTGATATTGTGCAAGAGTTGACTATAAGGGTATTTGTTTATAAGTTGATAGTATAACACTTAATGGACTATGATGCAGTTGATTATAAAAGTTGATCGTTTAGTTCATACCTATAATGCATTGTTTGTTACAAGCTGATGCAGTTGATTTATTCTTGTTATGAAGTAGTAGTAACAATAAAACTTTGTTTTTTGCAGATTGGCTCTGTAATAAGACATATTTAAACAAATGCATATGTGCTATAGTGTGGACCGATTAGACTTTGTCTAAATTTGAGAGAGTGGGAATCTATGATCATTGAGTTTGAACTTGATGACTACAAGTGGTTAAAAGTTATGTTTGAGATGAGGGAAAACTTGATCCCATCATACCTACGTGACGAGCATATGGCACGCCTCATGCCCAAGAATTATTGGTGCAACAGATTTGAGCTTGTAGAGTGAATTTTTTGTACACTGTGATGCAGTATATGTATGCATTCTGATGCACTAGATTTGTACATTTTGATGAAGTAGATTTATAACATTCTGATCATATTCATTGTGATGCAATAGATCTATGCATTTTGCTGCAGTATATTTATAACATTGTGATGCAGTAGATATTAACATTGTGATGTAGTAGATGTATAACATTGAATTATAGTGGATATATAGATTTTTGTACTTTGTAGATATTAAAGCATTACTTACATGACAAGTTTTCGGTTATAAAATGTATATAATTTGTTAACAAACATCAATCCAATAGTATCTGTGTTCATTAAATATTCTATATATTTAAGTCAATATATACAATGTTATGCACCAGATTATTACACTGAGATGCACTTGATATATACATTATGATTTACCAGTTGTATACACTATGATGCATAAGTTGTATACACTTTCATGCACTAGAATTTTAAGTGCATCAGAGTTAACAATACAGTGCATCACAGTGGTGAATTTAGTGAATCACAATTTATAATATGTTGCATATATGTTCATTCAGAATCAACAACAATCAAAATTACTTAATATTAAACGAAAATTATGCTCATTAAGAGGAACAATAATTAGTATTAAGCATTCAGTAATTAAAAGTATTATAACTACAAATTTGAAACATCTAATAGAATTAAAAACATTGTTTTGAAACAACAATTTATATTCCTCTACGAATGACAACACTTCAAATATCTCTCATTGATACTTGAATTCTTTCACATATTAGGTTGATCTTCACTCCATTTTCAGGAGTAGAATCTTGCCCATATTGTCGCCTTTTACATGAAGTTTCCTAAGCAAGTTGTTACAAACATGCTAACCTATGAGTAACAAGATAGATTATTAAACCGATGCACTATTTTATAAACAAACTCATGCAATTAATATAAACAAGTACACAACAAATTCACTAATTCAAGTTCTACTGCATTACAGTTCAAAACCAACTGCATCGTTCATACAACCAAGCAAACAAACACATTTTNCATATGCACAATGTATTTCTGACTTGTTCACAAGAGACCAATTTGAGAAATTAGTACAACCTTAAAACACAAAACACAAGTGCACCCTTAAATTAGAACAAAAGAAAAAACATTCTTGTATCGTAAATAAAAACATATATGCACTTTTCAATAAATTTAAACTCAAAAACTGTAAAAACACATATGCAAAGAAGGCATCATATTAATCAGAAACTATGAAAACACATATGTACTCTTAATAACACATATGCACACTTCTTTTTTATTTTAACCAGCTATAAAACACATATGCACTCCTATTTAATTGATTTTATATCATCCATAAAACACATATGCACTATTTGCTTATATCATATTATGCACAAAAAATAAAAATTGAATAAAAAAAATAATTAAAATTACCTCTAAAATAACATATATGCACATATTCATGGCTTTTAGTAACATAATAACTATAATAACAAGTGTGCACACTTGCATACGTAGTTGTTTATAAGCATAAATAGATACAAATAACACATGTGGACACTTACATGCGCAGTTATTTATAAGCATAAATAAATACAAACAAGTTCTATTTATTTATATTAATATATAACTTGTAAAACAAGATATTTTTCATTTTTTCTGTACTTAACGATCTCTTCTAGACAAAAATATGTAAGTTGAAATTGTGAAAAAAAAAATTGAAAAATGAAAGAAAGATCCAATCCTTTTTAATGTATAATACGTCAAAGAAACACTCAAATATATTCTAGCATTGCTTTAATTCATCTTTATAAATTATTCTTTGGAATCAAATGTTCACATATGTAGTACGTAGAATATACGAGATCAGCCCCCAAACATGGATTTCTTATAAACATTTGACATTCAAAAAAAAAAAAAAAAAAAGCCTAAATTCAATCAAACATGCGTTACCTTTTTTTCAAACACACAAGAATCGTATTACCGTAGCCTTCGAACAACCTCATATAAAAACTAAGCAGCCCCAAACACGCCCGAATCAGATTAATGCAACCCAGATCAACCTATAGCAGTCTACGAACACTCCAAAATCATATAAATGGAACCCCATACACCTGTGTATAAGAAGGATTCAATCACTTTTATACAAAAACGATTTAGTAAACTAAATCAAAACTTAAAACTGAATCTTAAGTTGTCATTGGAAATAATAATAAAATGATTCATTGCTGGTCAAAAAAAAAATAATAAAATGATTCATAAACAATTAGACAAAATAAATAAGAAATCGCATGGAAAGAAGATGCAGATAATTATGATGGAATTTTTTATCTTGAAATGATGGCTATGAGAATGTAACAAGGAGAAAAGGGTCGTCACTTTTTTTTATTTTATTTTTTTTTTTTTACCTTATGAAGTCAATTCAATAAATCCCACTATTAAAGGTTGATCCTAAAAGTAAGGGACGGTTTTTAAAGATAATTAGAGATCACACCAATTAATAAGGGACGAATTATGGAATAGTTTTAAAAGTTATGAATATGAAATGCCAATAATGCCCCTTAACTCTTTAATAAAAAATACTTGTTCTTTAACTTAATTACGAAACTGCCACATCTATTTATAGCCATTGATCAAATATTTAATGGCTGAGATTGGTTCTCGCAGTTCTCGCAATTTATTTGGTTCTGAAAAGAACCTCACACTATATATATATATATATATATATATATATATATATATATGTAAATATGTGTGTATATATATATATATATATATATATATATATATATATATATATATATATATATATATATATATATATATATATATATATATATATATATATATATATATATATATATATATATATATATATATATATATATATATATATATATATATATATATATATATATATATATATATATATATATATATATATATATATATATATATATATATATATATATATATACATATACATATATATATACATATACATATACATATATATATACATATACATATACATATATATATATACATATACATATACATATATANACCATTTTTTTGTACAGAACCTACAGAACTAGTTTTTTTACTCTTAATAATGCATAATGTACATAATATCAATGCAAGATGGCAGTTTTGTAAATACCCATTACTTATTTTTAAAAAAGAAATAAATAAAGGGCAAATCAGGTATTTTGTTATCCATAACTGTGCCATATTTCTAGGAGACTTACAGTTAATTAATATATCGAACCTTTCCTCTCTCATGTATCTCACTCAAACCCTAATTCATTTTTCTCAGCCACCATAACATTCTTGATCCATGAAGACCTCCCACGAAAGCCTCCCACCAGATCTGACACCAAGAACATGTTGCGAATCCACCAGAACTAATTCACCAATTTTTGCTTGAATCGAGCAAGCATCAATCCGAGATCTACAAAGTGAGTAAGTGGGTTTAATTCGATTTTTTTGTTTCTGTGTATTACAATCGATTTTGATTTTGTATTCATTTTTTATTTAAATATATATATAACGAATTTTATTATACTAGTTTCGATCTGAAAAAATATGGCTGCTGGAAACCGATGTTGAAAAAAAATGGTTTCCTTGATGTTGGTGATATGTTTTAACTGATTTGATAATACATGTGTCTTGTATTGTGTGTGATTGGTTTGGTTTTTGCGATCAATTATTTGATCCATTTTTACTTCAAACTCAATATTCATCATCTCAACTTGTTGTTACTGACGTGGTACTTCGGTTCATATAAATTAACCGATGACGCAATAATCGGATTTTACTTTGTGTGAATTAGTGTTTTAATTTATAAATTCATATAAAGTATTTTAGTTTGTGATAGAGCAATGGGAATAATTTTTGGTTAGGATGAAAGATAGGTAGTGGTTTACAGTTGTGTACATGACGTTATGTAATTGGAAGATAGCCTTGTTGCATTGTAGTAGTATAAAAAGATAAAGATTGTGTATATATGTTATTCTAGATGTTATGGTTTAAAATCGCATTAGCTGTTACTAATGTGATTAAATATTTAATTTTTAGATTTTGTTTTGAAACAGGTATTTTGTTTTGGTACTCTCCAAATACGCCTTTGATTGAAGCTTATGTGGCCATCGGAAACATACGTGTTTTTAGAAGACGTGCACCTATGTTCTAATAAATTTTGATGAGAAAGCGCATCGTGCACATATGTTTTTGAAAGGCGTGCATATATGTTCAAATGAATTGGACAAGAAAGTGAAGAGTGCACACATGTTTTTAAATAGCGTGCACATTTATATTTTACAAGATACTTGTACATGAATTGTATTTTATTTAATATCAAATATTTGTGTATATTATATATGTTCTTGGTTTGTTATAAATTTTTTAAAGGTTACATGTGTTATGTTTATATTTTTAGAAGTCATGCATATATGCTACGAAAGGCGTGCACATATGTTCTTTCAATAACATACGAAGATCAAGGAATGTACACTACAAACATATGTGCAATTACCATTTCAAGCAAAAAAATGTAAGCTAGAAATATATGAAATTTACAATATTTAAAAAAAAAACACATATGCACTCATTTTTTTCTTGTGAAAACATACCAAAAAAAATAAAATAAAATAATAATAATAATAATAATAATAATAATAATAATAATAATAATAATAATAATAATAATAATAATAATAATAATAATAATAAAATAAAAATAAATTAAAATTAATTCCGAAAATTAAGCAATTTTAAAAAACGTTTTTTAATTAAAAATTCAAAAAAAAATAGTCAAAATGTGTTGTGACTATTATACCCTTTTGAATTAAATGAAAATATTTAAAAATACTAAATTTTGATTGGTTTAAAGTGGTTCTGTAAGTTCTGTACAAAAATGTGGTTCTGCATTGAACGTGACCCTATATATATATATATATATATATATATATATATATATATATATATATATAGCCATTTCCAACACCGTCACTTCAAACAATAAACTACAACAAAATCATATAAAAGCTCTTAATGTATGTCTGAAAGTTAAAACTAAATACGTTATAACTACAAAAATGTCAACAAAATCACTCAAGATCCGGCCACCAACCTCGTACACTTAGATATAAGATATTGTTGTTGTGTTTGGAGGGTGTCTGTTGATGGTGTATGCGTCCGATGGTAGGTGGAAACTGGAGTGGCGGCGTTTGGTGGAGGAACAGTGACTGTGATTAGTAGTCGTGATGGTTGTGATTTGGTGGCGATGGCGGAGGAACAGTGGTTGTGTAATTGGTAGGGGTGGTTTGGAGGGATTAGGGGAGAAGGGGATGGTGGTTGGGAAGTGCGAGAATTTAGGACAATAATAGGTTAAAAGAAGACAAATAAGTGACTTGGGTCTAATGAAAAACAAAAATAATACAATTATCGAGGTCAAGTAGTGTGGAGATGGTGTGTTTTTCTTAGTTTACTTGTGTGTAAAGCTACAATGCCAAAGTAAAATGTTTGGTATGGTGTGCTTGAAACCCAATGGTGGGCCCTCATGAATCAAAATGAATCCTAACTAGAGGGGTGTTATTAGAGGTGGTATGGTTGATTGAAACACAATGATGGATATACTCATTCACAATTCACATTTCCACTAACTCATTTATTAATAAAAAATTCTTACATCTCATATTTTATTTATTATTTTAATTGAAATAACTATTTTAATAAAATCTTATTATTATCTTTTAATCTATTTTCTTTCATAACAAACTGAATCCAAATCTGATTCTAAACCTTCTTATGCCCCCTAAATGAGATAACCCAAAGATACGTCTATAAGACTCTAAATGAAACTAAAGACCAAACACATTTTCACATTTTCATATAGTAGAACTTGAGAACATATATATGCAAGTACACTTTCTTTCTTCCCCCAATCCCTCCA
>LBNU01006378.1:52124-74171 GCA_014162995.1 Artemisia annua | reverse complement strand
CTTTTATTTTCCTTACTTAACTTTCATTTACTTTCTTTTTCTTTTTTAAAAAACTTGAGAACAGAGCGTAGAGTTATAAATAAACATAAGTTTATGGCTTGGTTTGTCTAAAAAGTCTACATATAAAACATGGAAAGAACATTAACGCTAAGACCCACAACATTAATAAACTATTAAACTCCATCCATTTGTTTGTGAAGTATCAATAATTTCTATGTGTAATATCAAAATCCTAATCAAATTAACCTGAAAATTTGCCAAAAGAAAGAACGGTATTTTTTTTAATGACAATTTAAAGTTGGAAATTTTGCACGATAAAAGAAAATGAAAATTATTGACCTAGATTCAACTCTTAGGTTCACAAACTTAAGTTGGTTATTTTAAATGATATATACTAAAGAGCTTGTGTCCCAATGGTATCTTTTATTGTGTAACAAGCTCACCAACCAGATGGTTGTGGGTTGCTTAAGAGATGTGAGATGGTTGTGGTGTATAAATTGTAAGATAATTAGTTGCCCGAAAAAAAAAAAAAAAAAAAAAAAAAAAAAAAAACCTGAAAAGTGTTTAAAGAACCCAAAAATCTTTTTGAAAGTCTTTGGTAAAAAAAACGTAAAAGCTTTTTTAAAGTTTAGACCCTATCAATTTTGACAGACCAACCCAATGATACGTCTATAAATGAAAGTAAGAGCAAACACATTTTCATATACTTGTGAAACACAATGAATAATAATTCAAATATGTTTATTATCTTTTTCTTTATCTCTTTTTTCACCCTCTTTGCTTCTCCTTCTTCCTCAACCAAATGCCATGAAAAAGAGAGTGAAGCTTTGCTTCTCTTTAAACATAGCCTTTCCTCCATCAATTACCCAAACCATGACTGTTCTGGTGGTTCTGATAATCATCCAAAAATGATGAGCTGGAACACAAGTACTGATTGTTGCAAATGGGCCCAATAAGTTGTTGCCCGAGTTGAGTCGAGAGCATGGTGGTCGGATGAGTCTAGGCTTATTTTCGCGTGAACGAAAACGGCTAGTGCGAAAAAAACATGTAACGTAAGCTGGTTTGTGGTGGCCATGATCACCGGAAAATATGTATAACAAAGGTGGTTTGTGGTAACAGTTGCTTAACAATAATCAATAATTATAGATGCCAGAACTAGTCAACTAGATATGTTTCTTAATGTCAGCCGGTAAAATTCTGTTTAATAGTGTTAACGAGGTTTTGAATGATAACTGATAATAAATTGCTACATATCGATAAAAACTGATCCAAATTAAGTACAACCAACCAAGCGGTATCTGTGAGACTGTATGAGATACTCACCAACCTATTAGTCGTGGGTTCAAATGCCGTCTAAGAAATGTACGTAAAAGTATTTGTATTGCATACGGCGTGAATGGTTAGTTGCTGTTAAAAAAAGAGCAAATACTAATCATAAATCCATATATTGGCAAATACTTTTTCAACTTCTATTGCTTGGGCAAAGAATTCCAATTTTCATGTTGTAATGAATATCTAATTAAGGCCATAGGCTAGGATATAATCATTATTTGTTAAATTGTATATCTGATATAAAATTATAAACTGATAAGATAAAATGTAATATATAATGTTTGAGAAAAATAAGGAAGAAATGATCAGCTAGTTAGATTTATTAGGCACCTGCCTCGCTCTCACTCTCTGCAGTTTGTTAAGTTTTGAATCACAATTCAATCTCCAAACACAAACACACTCAAATAGTAAAGAATAATATCTATGTTTATGGTCTGATCCTGATCCAAACATACACATCTTCACATGTTTTAGTTTGTTCTTTTTACATAGTGGTAAACATATCTGTGTAATCTCCATATCTGTTCAGAACTCAATCTACTTTACAAATATGCATTTGAGAAATGAGTAGGGTACGAGCACTCGTATATTAGATATCTAGCTTCTTGTACACGAGATTGGTAAAACAAGAGACAAAAGGGGGTGTTATTTATGGACGTTGAAAGAGACGACATCATTTCGGCTAGCCCTTCGAAGATTTATAATGACGGACATTTAGCCATTGAAATTCCTGAAACAGCTCATCAGATCAGCACTGGTACTTTTCTATTCAAATTTTCTTATGCTCAATATGTATAAAGTTTAGTTTCTGAGGAGCTTATTGGATGATTGAAAGGATGCTTTTAGCTCGAAATGAGATTGATATCTTTAAAACTTTTAACATTTGATAAGATATACAAGTTTGAGGTGGTACATTACATGTATGATGTTTATGCATATGTCATGTTGTGAATTATGAATATAAGGAGTTATATATGTAACAACTGAGTTCTATTCAACATTGATGGCATGCATGTATAGAATTACTAGTTCTTAGTCATTAGATATTTCTGAAAATTCCTTAGTCTTGTTTGGGTATTGCCGTATGGGTACTCACAATCTAGTTAATGGAAGTGTCTGTTTAGAAGGTTATATTCACTTGTGTTTTCATGATGTAGACTCGTGGTTTCAAGCGGGCTTTGTTCTTACAACTGGTATCAACAGTGCATACGTGTTGGGATATTCGGGTGCGGTCATGGTTCCTCTTGGTTGGGTGGGTGGAGTTGTGGGTTTAATTTTAGCTACTGTCATTTCATTATATGCGAATGCACTTATCGCGGAGCTCCATGAATTTGGTGGGAAGAGGCATATTAGGTACAGAGACCTTGCAGGCTTTGTCTATGGTAATTACCAAACAAACACTAAATAGGTACAACTTACATATTATTCGCAACATAACTAATGGGAATGATCAAGTTTTTCCTAAAAATAAATTGCAGGTCCAAAAGTTTATTCCCTAACATGGATGTTACAATATGTGAACCTTTTCATGATTAACATCGGCTTTATAATGTTGGCTGGTCAGGCTCTAAAGGTAAGGAGATATTATCCACATCTTTGCTGGTTTGATTATACAATATCTTTTGACTTTTTGTTGGGTTCTAGTTTCGCTAACCATCATGGAAAGTTTTTGCAGGCAATTTATATAATCTTCAGGGATGACAGTGTCATGAAGCTGCCATACTTTATCGCGTTCGCAGGGTTCAGTTGTGGCCTTTTTGCAATTTGTATACCTCATCTGTCCGCTTTAAGAATTTGGCTGGGGTTTTCAACGTTCTTTAGTCTAGTATATATAATTGTAGCAGTTGCATTGTCTCTTCGGGATGGTATAATATCATGTTCTCTGATCTTATGCAGTACCATTTGTGATCCATTAAAAGGAAATACTAATATTGTGTTGTGTGTTTAATTTACAGGAATTCAAGCTCCACCAAGGGACTATAGCATTCCAGGAACACATGCAAGCAAAATCTTTATGACCATCGGTGCTTCTGCAAGTCTTGTGTTTGCGTTCAACACTGGAATGCTTCCAGAAATCCAAGTAATATATCAGATCCATGACTTCATTACGAAGAACAATGATGGTTTCCATTTTGTTAATGATTTTTTTATCTTGTAGGCAACAGTGAGACCGCCAGTTGTTAGTAACATGATGAAGGGTCTCTACTTCCAGTTCTCAGTAGGAGTTTTACCCCTATATGCTGTTGTCTTTGTGGGGTACTGGGCTTATGGCAATGGTGCATCTTATTATTTGCTTAACAGCGTTAGCGGTCCAGTTTGGCTCAAGACATTTGCCAACATATGTGCCTTTCTTCAGTCTGTTATAGCTCTGCATGTAATGCTCCGTATATTACTCCCCTTTTTATGTGTTTCAACTTTCAACTCTGTTTTACTAGTTCGAGTTGTACCAGTTGTAGTATTAGAGGTGGTAATATCAATCCTTTTACTTACAAATGTGTTGATATGGGTTCTGTTTTATCTCAAACGGGTAAACTTTAATAAAAAGTTAGTTAAAAGGAGCTGAACAGGTTGAAAGTTTCAAGAGTTTTATTTAAATGCATTCAATCTCCTAAATCATATTATTCAAAGAGTTAGAAATTTGTTGAAATAATAATCAACACATTCATTATGCAAGTACTTATACTTATTAAAGAGTCTTATGGGTCAACTTAACCGACCTCTTTGACCCGTTTCAATCTTTACTTACAACAATTGTTTCAACCCAAACTGTTTTTGACCCTGTAGCTTGTCTCTATCCTAGGCTAATGCAGTTTCCGATTTGTTGCCTGTAGATATTTGCAAGCCCAATGTACGAGTATATGGACACTAAATACGGAATACAAGAAAGCATATCTGTCATCAAGAATCTGTCATTCCGATTCTTGGTGAGAGGGGGTTATATTGCCATGACCACTTTCGTAGCAGCAGCATTGCCCTTTCTTGGAGACTTCATGAGCCTAACAGGAGCAATCAGCACATTCCCACTTACCTTTATTCTTGCAAATCACATGTATCTAGTGGCGAAGAAAAAGAAGCTAACCTCCTTACAAAAGGCATGGCATTGGCTCAATGTTTGTTTCTTTACTATTATGGCTGTTGCAGCAGCGATTGCTGCCTTGAGACTAATTGCTGTACACTCCAAAACTTATCTCATTTTCGCTGATATGTAACTTTTTGTTTTCTGTTGCATCTGCTGGTAGATTGCTTAACATGTTTTGAAAAGAGAAACGGAGTACTTTCTAATTCATTTAGACTATCTTAGTAGATTTTGTTTCAATATAGATGTTGTTTTGATCAGAACTAAACAATAAAACAGATGACACATTTGAATTTCTCAGCCAAAAAGATGATACAGAACCACAAAACCAAACAGATCTACATAACAAGTTTTTATCAAATGGTGTATCAATCTAATCTATTAACCAAAACATGTTACAAAAGATAAATGTGTATACTAACAAATGACATATCAATTCAAACTACCAACAGAAACATGTTACATAAGATAAAATGTCTTTTAACAAACGGCACATCAGCCTAAGCTTATTTGCCTGCAGCATCATCGTTGTTTCGATAAATCCACTTGAATTTGCAGTGACTAAGTACAGCCTTCAACGACTTCTTGATCTGATATGCAAAATAACATGACATCAAGATTCTTGCAGGAAACAGAAGCAGTAAAACAATCAGAGACTAAAAACTACAGAATATATAGTTCCACAATCACAAATCTAACACCTACTTTTCCTCATATATATAGCATCTTTGCACGGATATGCTTATTTCATAAAATAAATCAAATTCAAACTCAACTTCTCGAAATGGAGGGAGGATTCTCAATGCTAAATTGCTAATTTGCATATATAAACAGCATATAATGTGGAAAGATAAATTGAAACAAAAATGGTTATGGAAAGGCGCCGCAGAGAGACTTACTTTGGACAATCATCCAGAAACCAGCTTTACAACAATGCAGAGGGAGTTCATCATGATCAATAAAACTCTCAAATATTGTGTTGCGTAGATGAGACCGATTATCTGTCCCTTGAGGGAATTCCTCTTCACCCCTGAGTACTCTTGGAAGCTCCAACCTCTAGGCGCAAGAAAACGATCCTCGTTCAATATTGCTAGTGCATTTGCAATGAGCAAACACCCTTCAAGTAGTGTCCAAAGACCCATATTCTGTAATTTGGTATAGCATATGTTAGTCCATTATATACACATTCTTGGAAGACCAAAATCAAAGATGGGTGTTCCTAAAAAACATCAGACATCAAGTAGAAGTCACAAAGTTGAATGTAATCACTAATACACATTTCAACGTTTCCAAACGCTTCTATCTAATAATACACTACAGCTTAAAACTAATTTTAACGACACATAATGGCGTTCTAGATTACTACGTTTTCACTAAAGGCTCTATTCTTCATTAGCCATGCCCTGACTCAATCCCAGTACACTCAAAAAACACTTGACGTAGTGAACCAAATGCACTTTTTCAATCTCGCAACTTCATAGATTAGTGTACCAAAGTATTTGACTTAACCCATGAATCAAGAGGCAAAAGGGCCGTGTCATCTGAACAACGTAAATAATTGGCATTGGCGAACGGCTATCCAACACTTATTATCTAGTACTTTAATTGATTAACTTATTCCCTATTATCAAAGTTTTATAAAAAAATATATATACAATTACAGAGATCAAATATCACACTTTCTGTCACAAATAGATTCAATAACAAATTGGTTTCTGGTAGCCAATATAAACAAACCCTAAGAATGTGATTCACAGCTTGTTGATATAAAAAAAATTAAAGAAAATATAAAAGATGAATAATTGTTGAAAGAAAACAATAATAAAAAAACTCACTTGGTTTTAATGATTCGGAAGATTAAAGGACTTGAATCGGAGATCGATTTGAACAAGATGTGTGAATGAATGAATGAATTAACAGATCGTTAGAAAAAGGGTGAGGTCATACTTTGTGCTTTTTTGCAATTTGGTCCCCTACGTTTGAGGAGTTGTTTGTTTAAGCTTATACATGGCTTATGAACTTTTATTTGTTTTTCGGCCTTATTTTTAGGTTTTTTTGAAACTTGCAGGCTTATATAAGTTTATTTATTATAAGCCCATATATCAAATATAAGCTGAAATCAAATAAGCTTGTAAGCCTACATATAAGCTTAAACAAACACCTCATAAGTTTGCTGATCTGCATCCACAACTTTTTATATTAACCACTGCTAATGTACCCTAGTCCCCATGAGTTCCTCATAATAGGATTCAGGTTTAAACTTTAGTATGTACACATTTTGGACATTTTGGAGGTGGCTAGTGAAAGGATCGGAATTGGTCACAGAAATACCTTGGTTAAACCTCATAAAGTTGAGTAAAAATCTAGTCTAAGGGATCATTGTATTATTTTTGTTCACATTGTATACTTGAATAGCATAGTTTATCATACGCTCTCATGATTGGCGGAGCTATGTAGTAGGTCTTTATTTACATTTTGGCCCTTTTATTTCATACAACTTTTGATTTTTGCCATCCCACAATAAAGCGTCAAGCTCCGCCATTGCTCCCATGATTAGTTTATGACATGATTTTGATACATATTTTTTGAATATTAATTAATATGAATGATTAACTTAGGTCTGATGAGTTGTTGATGATTGTGGTAAATTAATCTAGTTAAGACCACAATGAAGTGATGTGATGATTAATATTGATATGCTATGAAGATTTAGACTATCAATCTCTCCAAAATATTTAAATCAGCGGAGAAACTCAAACTCCGTACAACCGTGGGTGTACGAATCTATTTCTCCAAAAACTCTCATTTTCCCAGCCCCGCATGGAAGTTTGCATTGGGGNATATGGAAAGATAAATTGAAACAAAAATGGTTATGGAAAGGCGCCGCAGAGAGACTTACTTTGGACAATCATCCAGAAACCAGCTTTACAACAATGCAGAGGGAGTTCATCATGATCAATAAAACTCTCAAATATTGTGTAGCGTAGATGAGACCGATTATCTGTCCCTTGAGGGAATTCCTCTTCACCCCTGAGTACTCTTGGAAGCTCCATCCTCTAGGTGCAAGAAAACGATCCTCGTTCAATATTGCTAGTGCATTTGCAATGAGCAGACACCCTTCAAGTAGTGTCCAAAGACCCATATTCTGTCATATGGTATAGCATATGTTAGTCTATTATATACACATTCTTGGAAGACCAAAATCAAAGATGGGTGTTCCTAAAAAACATCAGACATCAAGTAGAAGTCACAAAGTTGAATGTAATCACTAATAAACATTTCAACGTTTCCAAACGCTTCTAACTAACAATACACTAAGCTTAAAACTTATTTTAACAACACATAATGGCGTTCTAGAATCTAGATTACTAAGTTTGCACTCAATGCTCATAAGTCTATTTCTTCATTAGCCATGCCCTGACTTAATCTCATTACACTCGAAAATACTTCAAATAGTAACCTAATGCACTCTTTTAATCTCAGCAACTTCATAAATCAGTGTACTTAAGCGTATTATTTACTCAATCCATGTATCAAGAGGCAAAAACGTCATGATATATTGCTTTTAAACAGAACATGAAAAGCATCTATCGGAGAAAAACTTTGTCACATATCCTGTGTTTTAGTGGTTACGAGATTCTAAAGCCCAGCATTGTGCATAAAGTTACCTAATTTAATGAAGAAAATATGAATAAAGTTACATACATGACTAAGGTGTCTTCTGAACAACATATTCGATGCAGATTATTAAACATTGGCTAGCGAGTTTGTTTATCTAGTACGCATAATTGCTAAACTTATTCCCTACATATCTCAAGTTTCAAAAGGTATTTCAAAGATTTACTAGTTCAGCAACTAACAACCATATCAAAGTTTTATAAAATAAAAAAAGATACAATTACAGAGATCAAATATCACACTTTATTTCACAAATAGATTCAATAACAAATTGGTTTCTGGTAGCCAATATAAACAAACCCTAAGAATGTGATTCACAGCTTATTGATATAAAAAAAAATTAAAGAAAATATAAAAGATGAATAATTGTTGAGAGAAAACAATAAAAAAAAACTCACTTGGCTTTAATGATTCGGAAGATTAAAGGACTTGAATCGGAGATCGATTTGAACAAGATTTGTGATGAAAGAATGAACAGATCGTTAGAAAAAGGGAGAGGTCATACTTTGTGTTTTTTTGCAATTTGGTCCCCTACGTTTGAGGAGTTGTTTGTTTAAGCTTATACATGGCTTGTGAACTTTTATTTGTTTTTCGGCTTATATTTCATAAGCCTTATTTTTAGGGTTTTTTTGAGACTTGCAGCTTATATAAGTTTATTTATTATAACATGATAAACTAATATAAGCCCATATATCAAATATAAGCTGAAATCAAATAAGCTTGTAAGCCTACATATAAGCTTAAACAAACACCCCATAAGTTTGCTGATCTGCATCCACAACTTTTTATATTAACCACTGCTAACGTACCCTAGTCCCCATGAGTTCCTCATAATAGGATTCAGGTTTAAACTTTAGTATGTACACATTTTGGAGATGGCTAGTGAAAGGATCGGAATTTGTCACAGAAATACCTTGGTTAAACCTCATAAAGTTGAGTAAAAATCTAGTCTAAGGGATCATTGTATTATTTTTGTTCACATTGTATACTTGAATAGCATAGTTTATCATACGCTCTCATGATTGGCGGAGCTATGTAGTAAGTCTTTATTTACATTTTGGCCCTTTTATTTCATACAACTTTTGATTTTTGCCATCCCACAATAAACCATTGCTCCCATGATTAGTTTATGACATGATTTTGATCCATATTTTTTGAATATTAATTAATATGAATGATTAACTTAGGTCTGATGATTTGTTGTTGATTGTGGTAAATTAATCTAGTTAAGACCACAATGAAGTGATGTGATGATTAATATTGATATGCTATGAAGATTTAGACTATCAATCTCTCCAAAATATTTAAATCAGCGGAGAAACTCAAACTCCGTACAACCGTGGGTGTACGAATCTATTTCTCCAAAAACTCTCATTTTCCCAACCCCGCATGGAAGTTTGCATTGGGGGTAATAAGCATCCAAAGGTTGGTGTCACTTAATTGGATAATCCCAAGCCTCCACCACTAGGCCACACCTATGAGGTTTTACACTATTAATCTCTAAAATTCTTTAGACTGGTACTTTTTGTTACTAGAATTTTAGCATCATATTCGGGCGCTTTGGTCACTATCACTATAAAGAATTGTTATATCCTCCTAAAATTTTCTTCTACTTATCCTCCTACCCACACATAAAATGACAAGTGAAATCCACTTTTTCTCTTTCATCAACTCATCCAATCACTTTTGCTATTGCACCAATTACATGAGTAGTAAATAGTAATATATATCAACCTAAAAACATTTAACTTTCTAAAATGCTTACAACAAAAAAGTTAGATAAGAATGTATGATAAGTGTATGTTTATATAACTTGTAGTTTTTTCATATGTCACAACTTCAATTCATTGATTGACAATTAAGTCTGGTCAGCAAATAGTAGATTTGCTAACATGCCAATTTTTACAGCTTTATACCAAAATGTACAAAAGATCAAAACATGCTACCAAATCCAACCCAGGTTTACTTCTATGTTCTGTTTGCTTATATTATACAATTTCTTCATCACCTCAAATAATCATGGTTGTACTGTTGTAGTTGAAAAGGAGCTGGGGCCTATTTTATCCTTAAGGCATAGTCTTCAGCAACAAATGAGCCTCTCACAGGCTCATGTTCCTTTTCTCAGTTCTTGTTTGTTTCTATAATCTAAGCTATCTAGTCTAGCTCTCACATATGCAACCAGGGAATGGATTAGCGTAGAAGTTCTCCTCGTGTTTCGGCTTCACTCCAGCTACTCTACGCCTTGGCCTGCTTGTTCTATTCACATGCCGTTTCTTAACCTGTGACGAGAATTCGTCCCAATTCAAAGTCCCTTTGTCCAGTTCATCCATCCTCTTCATAAAGTATTTTCTGCACCAAATACAGATTACCTTATATTGTAATATTAAAAAGTTGGTTACAGCTTTATCAACATAACTGAAATTCTGAGGATGTTTTTCTTATAAAATATAAACACGATTATTCAAAATATATAAACAATATTATGCAATAATAAATACAGGTAAACAACTTACTTATCGGGATAAATTGTTTTCTGAAACCCTCTAAACATCCGATGGCCACGAATAGCCTTAGCCATGTTTCCATCATATGTATACACAAAAACATCACTCGCAAGTGCAAGTGTATAATCCAATGCAGCAAGTTGGTTATCCAAGCCTTTAAAAGGCTTCAGTTCATCATCCTTAGTCAAAGTCGAATGAGTGTACACATTAGGATACTTTTCTCTAAATTCATCAAGTCCTCGTTCTCCATAGATCTCACCCGCCGCTATATAGATCTTTGTACTAGAAGGAAACCCCATGGCCTGAAGAAATATAGCAGACTCACGAGGGGTCAAAGGGCAGTCACCATGT
This sequence comes from Artemisia annua, assembly GCA_014162995.1. NCBI lineage: Eukaryota > Viridiplantae > Streptophyta > Magnoliopsida > Asterales > Asteraceae > Artemisia > Artemisia annua. Next base: position 63,230 of record LBNU01006378.1, on the reverse strand, counting down.
TGTCGCTGTTTTGTGCTTTTTATCTTTTTAACCTTCCAATGCTTTACACTGTACCTCAACGCTTTAATCTCGTCGGCCTCTTTTTGAGAAAGGCCATGAGTGCAGCCAGTGAAAGCTAAAATATCCTTTTCAAATCTACAATTTGTTGAGAACCAATGTTAAATAGATACAAAACGGTACAGAATATATAATATAATTTTAGGTACCTCAAATGAAGAGCAAGATAATGTTCGCTGTTCTGTTTTAGTCTATCAATTAATTTTCTTGCAAGCTCGTTGATCTCTTTTGTGCATTTCAGGGCCTCATACATGGTTCGACACCTAAGCTTTTGGATGGAATCCGGGATATCATTGTTAGCAAGCCGCGAATCAGTGTGAAGAAACTTAACCACCTTGTGTTGCTTCAGCAGTGAAAGAATCTCACCTTGGTAATAACTGGGCTGCATGAAAACAATCGATTTTTTATTGAGCCTGAAAACTAGTTATCTGTTACAAGCATTTGATAATGACAAACATGCCTTTGACCATGAAATCGGATCCTTTTGTCGTGGTGCCACTTTTGCAAGTTCTGGTGGAAGTGAGTCGACTATGTCGATGTCATCTTGGAGGGTTGTCTTAAAGTGCTTGATGTCAAATACATCTTTAAAATCACTGAAAGTATATTAGTTTCAAAAAAACCATGCCAAGAATTTTTGGTAAGATGTATAGTTTGTGTGTGATTTTATGGTTGTTATCGCACCTTGGATCAGTCCAAAATGACTTGTGATCTAAATTAGGAAGAACCAAGGTAGCATCCATGAGTTTTGCAATAGCCACCATGTCACTTATCTGTAATGATACATTAAATTAGTTATAGTTTATCTCCTATTGTTATTTTCAACAGCTATTTGTTTGTTAAATGATGCTTGGAACAATGCTAACCCCCATTTTCATTTGGTTTAACCCACCGTTTGCTTGAACTAGGATGTAACCATTTGTTGGAGCACTTCGATTTCCTAATCAGAATGAAAAACTTGCAAAATTGGTAGTGAGTGAATTGAGTGCAATCTTTAGAAAAGCGTATGATATCAGATTAGTTTGCATACTTGTTTTGTTAGGTAAACGAGCTATGCAACCATGATGGTTATCACTTATAGGATTACTCCAAATGCTAGGAACCTGTCAAACAAAAAAAGATACATTTTGACTTTATGAGAAATGAGTTTTATGTCCCATAAACCAAGAAACATATAAAAGAAGAATTTCTTGAAAACCATTACATTTCCGGGGTTCGTTTCATCCAGAATTTGACGTCGGACAACAATAAGGTCTCCGCCGTTGTCCATGTTGGCATTAAGCCTAATCATGTTCAAGTATTTTATGAACATGATGGTAACCATTGTTAACATGGTAACGGTGAGAATGCAGTTGATCTTATTCTTCCGTGGCTTTAAAGATATCAATAAAGGGATTGCTCTTCTATATATCATGGAAAAACCATCTATTGGAACTTGCCATTGGTGATGATGGTGGTAATATTCGTTGAAACGACCACCACCATCACCAACTTCTTGTAAGGATCCGGTTGAATGATTGATCTTCTTTCTTGATGATATGGGCAATGTTTTCCCATCGCCCATGTCTCCGCTAGAGGGCATAGTATCAAGATTGATGCCGAACCACAAAATGGATGTGTATAATGCAAAATTTTCCAAATTTTGTAAAGTTTGTATAATGAAAGATGATATAAAAGAAAAGCTTATTTTTCTCTATTGGTCACTTTCATTTCCCTTGTGTTTCTATGAAATGGATGCGAATTATAAGCTCAGGCACTACCTTTGTCACATTGAATTCCTCTTGTCCGAAATGTTTGTTAAGTATTTTTAAACATATACTCGGAGGGAGGTAAAAAAATACACATCTCTTAAACAAAATGAAAGATATCTAAAAAAATCAAAGTTAATATGAAAATGTTCAGTGATGATTATTAGTTGACAAATTTTCTTCTTGACTCAATATCTTTTTAAAAAATTGGAATCGACAAATTGATATTTGGATCTTCTTGAGAAGTTCATATAAGTGTGTAACATAAAACGGTTGATACTTTAATATCATACAGGCCATCCCTAGTCTTGGTTTTAAATCAACCTCGCTGCACTAGACCTCATCCCACACCACCGCCGTGAGCCCGCTCCCCATTACCCGCTAATTTATAACTCGCCCGGCGCCCACCGGGCCCGCTGGTGGCTCGATTCTGTTTTTATTCTTTTATCGTTTTGTAGTGTTTTCTTCTGTCACTTTCCTGCTGTAAAGTGGTTGCTGGTCGCATTGTGGTTTTGTTGTTGGTTCTTGTTTGCTGCTATTCTATTTGTTGTGTTGTTTCTTTTTTCTTTTTTTCCCACAGCACTTCCAAGAAAAAAAACGAGGCCAGGCGGAGGGTTGGAACGGATGTCACGATGATGTGTGGTATCAAGGTGTTATGTCCGATGCTATGCATTGTCACGCACACCTGCCTCAGATCAAGTTATGCGGGTTCATTGCTTGTCAACACCAATGTTGTGTTGAGCAGCACAGTGTAGTGTGTTTATAGGCCTTATAAACCGTCTATAAGATATTTTTGGTAAGGGCTAATGCCAAAAGTACATTCAACATTGAATGGGTCGCGACGATTGAGTCCAAATTTTGCAACTTCCAATTTTGGTCCCAATGTGCGACCCTGTGCTACTGCTGTGACTCAACTTATTTCGCATTGGCCTGACTACATGTTCCATGTCATTAGTCCTAATCATTTGGGTGACCCACTGAGTATCTTGTTCTTTTCCACGCGAAGTGTCGACTGACGTACTCGACTTACCAAGTGTGGCTACTGGCCGCTATAAATCTGTTCCCTTAGACGTTTCATCTTGTACTATACATTGACTTTATATAGCCGCCAGTCGCACAGCCTTGGAAGTTCGAGTACTGTCGTCGCACCACTTCGGTGGGAAAAAAACAAACTCTAGTGGGTACACCAAAATGAATTAGGGACTAGTTGCTGGAACATGAAGTCATGCCACGTGTCGATTAATAAGTGGAGTCGGCACCAGTACGCCCGTCGCAACATGACAAGAATTGGAAGCTGGCAAAATTTGTGACTCAATCGTGGACACAAATTCAATTTTGGGTGTAATTTTGGCATTATACCTAATATACCATCATGGTGCGTTACAGGTGTATTTATAGGTGCGATGGCAAGTACCATAACAGTGGTTATTGGTGATTAATATTTATTTAGTATAAAAGTGTAAGTGAGTGGGGTTTTCAGGTGATGTCTTATAAGAACATTGATTAAGGATTTTGTTTTTTTTTTTTTTTTTTTTTTTTTTTTTTTTTTTTTAGTGGTAAAATCTAACATGTCGAGCGGATAACTCGCCTTTATAACACGGTCTACACCTAGTGCTCTTATTCAAGATTTTGAGTATCTTCTGGTTTTAATAAATGAAAATAAGATAAATGCTCTAATGATTTAATAAATTTTTCAGTGTTATGCACTTATACGGCTCAAAGAAGAACCTTGAATTACAACACATAATGCTCAAATATGTTACTTTATCCGGATGTGTGAAAAGATTGTGGAATAGAAAGATAAAAAGGTATTTCATTAATATAAGAGTCAATTCTATAATGGGAAATCTTACATGTATTAAAAAGCAGACAACTTGCCTGCTTTTCTTTGTAAAAAAAGAGGGGGACAAGGACTTAAACAGAGAGAATCATGAAAGTGCACGGACTTAATTGTATTTTTTTTTAATTTATTTTTTATAAAAAGCAGACAAGTTGTTCTACTATAATTGCCCCAAAAACAAAAAGGTTGACAGAATGAATACCTTACAAAAAAGTGACTTTCACATTTGCCCCGCTACAACTTGTTCTACTATACAACTCTATTAAAATTTTGACATGTATCCCCTATGAGAGAATCTTCGATACATGTTGTGTAAGCTAATGTTGTATTACAACACTGGCTTAAAGATTCTCCTAGAAGACACATGTCCATTTTCTAATAGGGTAGCACAATCACTCAGGTCACACCGGGCATTTTTAGCAGTCATTTTTTTAGGTATATTTCTTTTACTAAGATTTTGGTTTCGGAGTAAAAATGGAATTGGGTCTTAATATAATTTTAATATAAATAGTATGTTTGGCAAAAATATCTGTTACTGCAACTTGAGATTAAGATGCGCGTACAACCCCACGGGAGCTAAAACCAAAAGATTATATTATAAAAGGCTACTTTTCTATCGTCTTTTATAAATTTTGTGTGTCAAACAAAACTTATATTTATAACAAGCTTAACAAATTGTATAATTTTGTATACCCAACATGATCAAATAGTGACATTTCCAAGCTTTCAACTAGGTTTAGAAAACTTGGGCTTAGCAACTATAAACCAAACATTTTCAAGCCCAAACACTTAACCCATAAATACCCCAATACACTCTCTAGGGTTTATTCCTTCTTCTTCTTCACCAAAAGCAGCAGCCGGTATCATCTCCCCCAAAGAAACAAAAATGGTGAAAGAACGTCAAGGAGAACGCTGCAGGCTGTACACCAGAGGAACAATCTTGGGATACAAGAGGTCAAAGTCAAACCAGTATCCAAACACATCATTGGTCCAGATTGAAAATGTCAACACCAAGGATGAGGTTTCATGGTACCAAGGTAAGAAAATGGCTTATGTTTACAAGGCTAAGGTTAAGAAGAATGGGTCCCACTACAGGTGTATCTGGGGTAAGGTTACTAGGCCTCATGGGAATACTGGTATTGTTCGTGCTAAGTTCAAGTCTAACCTCCCTCCTAAGTCCATGGTAAATGTTTTTTATATTTAGTATTCTTAACTAGTTAATATGTTTTTGTGTTTTTATGTTTTGTTGGAGTTTAATGTTTTTTGGTTTTGTCTTTTTGCAGGGATCTAGGGTGAGAGTGTTCATGTACCCAAGCAACATTTAAGGTATATTTCTTTGTATGTTTTGCTCTAAATGTAATTGTTTGTGGTGTGTTACAAAAGTTATTATTGCAATTTGATCATTTGTATAGTTTTCTAATTAAAAGATATTGTGCGGTGTTTGGTAAGCTATAGTTTAGTTGCTAGTGCATTTTTGTTGAATGCCTCAATTTGAGAGTTTATAGTTTTTGTCATCTTGGAGAGTCATTAGCCGACATTTATATCTCTTATTCAAACTCAATAAGCTAGCAAAGGTGTTTTGATAAGGCAGCCTAATTGTTGTTTTTGAAAAGGCTACTAAGTAATGTTAGTATTTAACGAGCTTATGATTCTTTGGGGGTGATTGAAGCTAATGAGCTTTAGTCTTTTTTGTTGAGGCATTTTTGAGGATGTATTAGATTTAGTTGTCACTGCGAAATATCTCTAATTTAATTAACATATTTTATATGTTGTACACAAGCAATTTCTAAGGTGTTTGGCTTGAAATGTAATTTGATGCTGCTGTAAGAATTTTTCTTTGCAATTTGTTCATGTGTATAATATTATGATTGAAAGTTATTTTTTTGGTGTGTAGGTAAGTTTAGTTTAATTGCTAGTGCCTTCTTGAGTAAGCCTGAATTTGAGAGCTTATGCTTAATAGTTTGTATTAGCTCAACTTGTCATCAGCCAAATTTTTTAAAGCAGAGTTAGCTAATTGCTAGTGGCTACGGCTATATACATAAGTGCTTATGATCTTTTGGGTATTGATGTTGATGATCTTTCGGGGGGTGATACAAGCTAATTAGCTTAGTCTTTTTTTTTTGGGTTTTTTTTTTGAGGACGCATCAGCGATTGAGCCAAGCCTTATTCAAACACAGCTAAATATCTCTTAAGTTAATTAGTGATTGTTGGTTTCTTTCCCATGTTGCATTGTTTATTTCAAAAGTGCACTTAGTAAGATATATTAATAATGGTTATATCTATAAAACAAACTAGTCTTTTCTTAATAAGGTTTATCCTGCATATCAAGATTTAAAGGTTATACATTTTGCCTATATTTATGTGTTCTCGCGTTAGTTCCTCTGTCGAGTAAACAAATGTGAGTTGTAGATATTCGTGCGTAAATACTTGTGTGTGAACGATTGATAAAACAGAAATGCAATGCAATGTTTATACTTGAAGTTTTTGGGTTTCATATTGTAATCATTCTATTTTCTTCGTGTGTGTGCAGGTTTATTGAAGAAAAGCATGAAGAATGTTGCTGCCGGTCATTTTATCGTTTTTGCAGTAGTTTTTTCAGTTTGTAATGGGAGATTTTTATTCACATGGAACATCCTTAGAGAATTGAATTATCTTGCATCTTTTCTGAAAGAATGCAAGACTACCTTTTGTCATGATTTTTTTTTATCAGCTTTAGCTTTACTATAATGTTACTTGCTTAGTTGCTTTTTAGTTTTTACCTTAAGTTTTAGTTGCTTTTTAGTTTTTACCTTAAGTTTGAATATCTTGTGATGGGTTTTCCAAAAGGATGATAGTTAATGACAACTCTAACAAACAGAAACAGAATCATATCAAGTTATCAACATTTGCTATAACTTGTTCCATTACAGTTTGAAAGTGCACACAACATAGTTTATAAGCGTTTCTAATATACATTGAATGAGAGTAATTATAAACTGATTAACTTATGAAGATTAAATTATCATCAACCTTTCTAGCATATTTGTTGTACTATATTTTACATACAAGTAGGCCTTTTCTAGTCTGAAAAAAAGTTCATATACATTTAATAAAAAAAGTGAAATATTTACTCATAGACGTTGCCTTATTAAATCAGAATCTTGGTCAGTCATCCTCAAAACGCGACCCACCACCCTCAGAAATCTCTCATTTTCATTTTTTGTTATTCTTCCATTTCATCTTTTCTCTCTTTTTTCGGTTGCCTGAAGTTTTCTCAATGTCATCCATCTCATAATCATGCAGAAAAAGAGACGATAATCAATCACAATCTATAGAGAACACAAAAAACGCATTCCATTTCATTGAGATGTCCGCCATAAAGAGCCCTCCGTCGACCAAATTGTTCACAGTGGGCCTCGTATCGGCATGGTACTCATCAAATATTGGTGTGTTATTGCTCAACAAATACTTATTAAGCATTTATGGATTTAAGTACCCCATATTTCTTACAATGTGTCACATGTCATCATGTGCATTGTTTAGCTACATTGCCATTGCATGGTTAAAAATGGTCCCTTTGCAAACCATCCGATCTCGAGTTCAATTGGTTAAGATATCTGCTTTGAGTCTAATCTTTTGTGCATCGGTTGTTAGTGGTAATATATCGCTTAGGTATTTGCCTGTGTCGTTTAATCAAGCCATTGGGGCTACAACGCCATTTTTCACGGCTGTGTTTGCGTATCTAATGACTTTGAAGAAAGAGGCTTGGCTTACTTATATCACCCTTATTCCTGTTGTTGCTGGTGTCGTTATCGCCAGTGGGGTATGCTTTCATATCTTTTCTTATAAATATGTTGCACATGATTGGCATTTAATGGTTACTAAATGAATCTGGCATATTCCCTTCAAAATGCTTGTCGTTTTCTTGATGAAGGGGGTGATTGTTTCGGCTTATATATGGGCCTATTAGCTTATATGAGTTCGGCTTATTTTGACAGTTATGGGCTTATATAACATTGACAATGTTATATAAGCTCATAAGTGTTAAAATAAGCCACAAAATTGTGGCTTATGTTATATAAGCTGAACACGGCTTATGTTATATAAGCTTAAACAAACACCCCCGAAGATAACCAATTTCTTGAATGAGGGGTGTTTGGCTTTGAGTTTTGTGAGTTATTATCTGATCATTGTGTTTTTAGGTCATAGACAATTAGTTTTTAGTGTTTAGGGTACACTGAAAGTGGTTACATAGTCGGTTTAAGAGTAGTTGCATCACAGTTGCTTTAATTCTTTGGACCTTACACATTAAATCTTTTAATAGTCAACAAATTTGCGAAACACCTATGCATCTGATATAATCACATCCTAGACGCAATGCCAAACGCCCTATGAGACAGAATTGTATGAAGCAATTTACTCGATGAAGCTCCAGCACTCATATTTTGTTGGTATTTTTACTTGTTAGGGTGAGCCGAGTTTCAATCTATTTGGATTTATAATGTGTGTCGGTGCAACGGCTGCCAGAGCGCTCAAAACAGTGGTACAAGGGATATTGCTTTCTTCGGAAGGGTAAGTGACCCATTTTCATTGCATTTTTTCATAAAACAATCCATTGATTTGTATTAAGCGTATAACTAACAGGTCCATACTCGTTAATTTGCTATAGTGAGAAGTTGAACTCTATGAATCTACTTCTGTACATGGCTCCAATTGCTGTTGTACTTCTGCTTCCCGCAACAATCTACATGGAAGAAAATGTGGTTGGAGTAACAATAGCACTCGCTAGACAAGATTTTCGGCTTGTGTGGCTGTTAATCTTCAACTCTTCCCTTGCTTACTTTGTAAATTTAACCAACTTTTTGGTCACGAAGCATACAAGCGCTCTTACACTTCAAGTAAACCATTTTATCTTACTTTATACACAATCTATTTTGTTTTATCTCATTAAGAAGCGTATCTATAACAATTGGTTGGTGGATTCAGGTTCTTGGAAATGCAAAGGGAGCAGTAGCAGTTGTGGTCTCGATATTAATCTTTAGGAATCCAGTTTCTGTGACCGGGATGGCTGGCTACACACTCACGGTTATTGGTGTAGTTCTTTATGGTGAAGTTAAGAAGCGTAGTTCTAAATGATTCAACATTAATATCTAGCTTAAGATGAGATTACTTCCGTGTTTAGAGTTCATATGGAGAAATTATTTCTTTTTTAGTAGTTTTGACATTGATTTTTCAGTAAAGAGTTGGTAGAATTAATCCCAAAAGAAGGTACATTATCTCATTTTGTACTGAGATATTAAGCACAGAACTTTGCAAGATTTTTACAAGGTAACTACAAAAAAAAGTATGATTTTTTTTACACACTTTTTACCATTACCAGATACTAAAATATGCAATTTGTTAAATTTGATTAAAAAAATGACATTTATTTTGAACTGAATGCTTACAAATTGCAAGCATTAGATGATGGAATAAACATGTTGCTTGAATATATAAGAAGTAAATGGTACATTGCATTTTCTCCTAGTTTGGCTATACTCCAAATCACAATAACATTGAAACTACATGTTACTCAAGTTTAGAGAACATCAGAAATATGTTTAGATAAATATGGCAGACACCCAGCGAATCAATCAAACAAAAGAAAGTTGACAAGTCTTACAGCTTAATCCGTTCCCTGGCATTGGGAATAATCATCAACAATAACCAATAACAACAAACACAACCAAACAAACCAAAAAACTCTGTTCGTATGATGAGATAGCACGTGTTTATTCTGGAATAGAAGCGGCAGCTGCTGTTGCTGCTGCTGCAGTTGCTGCAGCATTGCGTTTGATGGATGCAGATTTGATCAGATGATTGTAGCTGCCCTTCTCCTTAAATAGCTGCGAGAAATGATGCTTGCAGTACAATATTCCCTCCAAAGCTGCATAGTTTGATGGAGATAAAGAGCAGCCTCCATGGGAGCACTTAAAACACGACTTGTGGTAAGCTTGGTTCTCTACTGTTACCTGAATTTTGATCACATCTGTAATATCAGATACACTTGTGGTATATGTTTATGCATAGGTGTCACTTGGGCTATGTTTTATATCAAATGGGCCAAAACGGCAAAGTAAAAAAAAGATGTCTTATAAGGAAACACGACAACAGGTCGAAAGCCACCATGTGAATTTTATAGCTGACAAATTAAATTAAAGAATACTTATATTATTTATGATAAAATACAATTATTCACACAGTAATTGGTTATAGAAAAAATTAAAAGCCAAGGACCATAAGTGTTTAGGGTGAACCGAACCCGCGCTGTTTCGGCCCATATAAAAAAAAATTGCAATTGTGACCCGTCAATAAAACTGACTGACCCACCCATTTTGCCGTATCCAGATTTATATCATGAGCTATGCTTCTAAAGATAGGTAAGTACCTTTTCCAGAGGATAAGCGGTTTTGCCACAAGTAGCACATTTGTCTTGGGTCCCCGAGAACATGCCAGCAGCTTTGCTAGGAGACTTTGTCTGCAGATAAAAAGATTTAAAATGCTGCTAATAAATCAAAAAATATTTGTGTAATAAGACCAAAAAATTACCAGCATTGGAGAGTCAGCCGCCTTTGCAGCTGTTAAAAATAACAAATCGTCAGACATCGAAACTAAAATTGATCAAATTAGCCCAACAAAATACAAACAAGGATGAGAAAAAAACATACGTGATGTGAAGTTTTTGTTGAAATTGCCACTCTCCTTGAAGAGCTGCTCAAAGTGAGGCTTGCAGTAGAGAACACCTTCCATTGAAGAGTAATTGCTCAGCTGCAAGGTTATTATAACTATTAAGCATTCATACATTCAGGAGGTACTATGCTTGCGTAGTTTTACCAAACCAAAGACTGAAATATCCCTTTTGGAGAATGGATTTAAGGTTAATATCGATATGCCACATCCCAAACACATCAAAACTAACTTTTGACAGGCACTATAGTTTTTCATTAAACAAATGACAGGCAATTTAGACATTAGATCAATAATAAAAACATTCATTACATATTCACTTGTATGAATAGGTACCATGATATTGTCCGCGAAAGATATAAATGGAATGGTTAAAATATTTGTAATATGAAAAAGTATTTAACAAATTAATTCGATTAGCACCCATGTAAATTAGCGTGGTTGACTTTCCAAACTAGTGTCCTCTATCATTCATTGCAAGCATCTAATATTCTTACAATAAACACAAACAAAGACATTCACTGTACACGAAAAGGCAACAATAAGAATAAAATGCCAAACACTATGGCTCATTATGCATTGGCACTCTCACATTTTGTATTAAATCATATATTCTCACAAACTATGCCTTATGACATCTTCCCATTGACAAGTCAACTACAATTACCACTCAATCATTCTTAATAATTCTGAAAATGCTTATATAATTGTGTCCATTTTATGATGCCAACATATCAAATATATATACTAGAACGATAA
>LBNU01006378.1:37283-51962 GCA_014162995.1 Artemisia annua | reverse complement strand
AAGTAAAAAAAAGATGTCTTATAAGGAAACACGACAACAGGTCGAAAGCCACCATGTGAATTTTATAGCTGACAAATTAAATTAAAGAATACTTATATTATTTATGATAAAATACAATTATTCACACAGTAATTGGTTATAGAAAAAATTAAAAGCCAAGGACCATAAGTGTTTAGGGTGAACCGAACCCGCGCTGTTTCGGCCCATATAAAAAAAATTGCAATTGTGACCCGTCAATAAAACTGACTGACCCACCCATTTTGCCGTATCCAGATTTATATCATGAGCTATGCTTCTAAAGATAGGTAAGTACCTTTTCCAGAGGATAAGCGGTTTTGCCACAAGTAGCACATTTGTCTTGGGTCCCCGAGAACATGCCAGCAGCTTTGCTAGGAGACTTTGTCTGCAGATAAAAAGATTTAAAATGCTGCTAATAAATAAAAAAATATTTGTGTAATAAGACCAAAAAATTACCAGCATTGGAGAGTCAGCCGCCTTTGCAGCTATTAAAAATAACAAATCGTCAGACATCGAAACTAAAATTGATCAAATTAGCCCAACAAAATACAAACAAGGATGAGAAAAAAACATACGTGATGTGAAGTTTTTGTTGAAATTGCCACTCTCCTTGAAGAGCTGCTCAAAGTGAGGCTTGCAGTAGAGAACACCTTCCATTGAAGAGTAATTGCTCAGCTGCAAGGTTATTATAACTATTAAGCATTCATACATTCAGGAGGTACTATGCTTGCGTAGTTTTACCAAACCAAAGACTGAAATATCCCTTTTGGAGAATGGATTTAAGGTTAATATCGATATGCCACATCCCAAACACATCAAAACTAACTTTTGACAGGCACTATAGTTTTTCATTAAACAAATGACAGGCAATTTAGACATTAGATCAATAATAAAAACATTCATTACATATTCACTTGTATGAATAGGTACCATGATATTGTCCGCGAAAGATATAAATGGAATGGTTAAAATATTTGTAATATGAAAAAGTATTTAACAAATTAATTCGATTAGCACCCATGTAAATTAGCGTGGTTGACTTTCCAAACTAGTGTCCTCTATCATTCATTGCAAGCATCTAATATTCTTACAATAAACACAAACAAAGACATTCACTGTACACGAAAAGGCAACAATAAGAATAAAATGCCAAACACTATGGCTCATTATGCATTGGCACTCTCACATTTTGTATTAAATCATATATTCTCACAAACTATGCCTTATGACATCTTCCCATTGACAAGTCAACTACAATTACCACTCAATCATTCTTAATAATTCTGAAAATGCTTATATAATTGTGTCCATTTTATGATGCCAACATATCAAATATATATACTAGAACGATAAGACAATTAACAAACATGCTAGATCCACCTTATCATATACAAATACCAAACACCATTTACCTTAATCCACCAACTAACTATCGTATATATATAAAAACGTACGAATTATCATCATAAATAAGAAAATGATCATACCTTAAGGGTACCTTTGCAATGGCTACACTTGAAGCAAGACTTATGATAATCAATACCATCAGCAGACAAAAGCTCAACAGGGTAAACTGTCTTCCCACAAGCCTTGCATTTCTGCTGTGTTCCAGTAAAATTCATTTTTACCCTTTTTACCCTTCAGATCTGATCTTACCCTATTTTCAACAACAACATCAAATGTCAAAACCCCTATAAAAGTATCCAACTTTATACACAAGATCTGACACAAAATGAACATAAAATGCTAAAAAGATCCTAACCCATTTACCAAAAATACTTTTTATTTCAAATATGAGTTGGGTTTTTTTACTTTTTTATAATAATCAAATTCAAGAAACTTATAAGCACAAATTTTATAAAAAATGAATTGGGTTTTGTTAAATAGCTAAAAGGATCTTGACCCATTTATCAAAATTGCATTTTTATGTCATATGTGAGTTGGGTTTTTTTTAATCATCAAATTCAAGAAACTTATGTTCATAGATTTTATAAAAAATGAGTTGGGTTTTGTTAAAAAGCTAAAAAGATCTTAACCCATTTATCAAAATTGCATTTTATTTCATATATGAGTTGGGTTTTTTTTATAAAAATCAAATTCAAGAACATGACTTTTTTTAGCTAATCAAGAAATGAGTTGGGTTTTGGTGAATAGCTAAAAAGATCCAATTTTTATATAAAAAATGAGTTGGGTTTATTGGAAACATCAATATCAAGAAACATATGAGCATACAATGTTGATAAAGATTAGATCAAAGTACCTTGATGAAATGAGAGAGTTTGGATGAAATTTGAGTTGATTAAAGTCAAAGATTGTTTTCTGATCAAATTGTTGGGAATGTTTGATATGCAGCGCAAAGAAATGAGGTTTTTTTATGAGGGAAATGAGAGATATTTTTATTTATATATTGTGGGTAAAAAAGATGTGCTTTTTGCAGCTTAGTGGATGGAGCGAAACAAGATGATAATAATGGGATGGGTGAATGATTCTTCATTCATCTATAAAACTAGTCCCTTGAGAATCTTGCAACGTGCATATTTGGTGATTTACATTCCTTTTGATACATTCTGGTACACGACTTACTTAACTGTTTTATTAAGTAGGTCGTGTTTGGATTTGGGTTGCGTTAAACGGGTCGGAGTACGTTGATGAGTCGACCATGTCGTTTGACGTGTTTATCACGTTTAGCCGCCAAATGTTTAGATCAGGGTAGCAGATGAGTTATTGAAGACCCAACGCAAAACTTTATCTGATAAGTAAACATGATGATGTCTAGCTACATTTAAAAAAATAATAATTAGAAAATAAAATCATATAGCACTGTGACAAGTTAATTTGGATGCCTCAAATCTATAACATGGTATACAATTTGAGGCCCTAAAGCTTTGAGGCATGATGCAATTATACCCTTTTGCACGCCCTCGTATATGACTATGATGAGCATGTTAATAGGTTGTGTGTAGGTTACGTATAAACGAGTTATTATTGACAATCAAACCACTTGCTCAACTAGGTTGTGTTTGATATGGGCTATTTTGACATGCATACTGATTAACTCAAACACAACCTGAATTGTTAATTATAGTTAACATTAGATCAAAAAGTGAACCAAAGATCGTAAATACTAATGTAAATATCAGTCAAGCACAACGAATTTTGAGTACAAAACCATATATGTTAATCAAAGAAACAACTTGATGCGTACATTTATAAGAGCTATTTCAAGAAGAGAAAATTGAAGTTAATTTGAAATGACATCATTGCATAAGTAAGAACAAATATTTAACTTTGTTTGATAATGTGATTGAGAAAAAAGATTGTATTCTCTCATGTTTTATTTGAATATGAGAAGTCATTTGAGTTTTGTTGGGAATAAAAGCTTACTTTCTAACAAAATAAAGGACAAACAATGTATGATTTATTTTTTTCTCTGCTCACATAAATTTCAACATAACCTCTCATGTTCATAAATATGAAAGGATCTAAATCCGAAAAGAAAAATGTTCAATTTTGAAAGTAAAACTATTTTGTGCAATGTACTTGCTTACAAGAGAACCGTCGAATCTTTGAATCTTGAAGAGTTTATTGTCTTTTACAAGTAAAACCAATCAACTTTTAAAATAGTTATAACTTGTGCATTTAAGTATATACTTATAGATAAAAAATGTCATTTTGATCAATAAATCAGGGGCTAGTTTTGTAAGTCTTTTATTAATGTTCTCGCTGGGAACGCATTGGCTCCCGTTTGTCCCATTTTATAACGTATGCTGACCAAAAACTCGACTTTTTATAACTTTATTTTATTTTTCCACAAGAAATACAAAATATCTTTTTATTGTATATCTTATTTTCAAGAAAGTGACTTCTTGATCGGAAAATCTGAGTAGAATTAAACCATAAATGCAACCATTATTCCAAGTTGTCTAATCCAAATAAATGGTATATTTATCGGATACTTTTTCAATATTATATTTGTATTTGATTGATTATAGTACTTGTCTTAAGAATGAAAAACAAAAATATAGATGACTTGTCCCAAATAAAACCAAAACTAATGGGATTCTTATTGATGAGTTTTATTTTTTTATACAAGTTAAGAACAAACATGGCCAGGTTGACGGGGTTTAAAGTACATTTCTAACAGCTCAAAATATTAAGATAATGACACAAAACATTGTCAGCATATATTTATGCTAATTTTGGATTGTGATCCATATATTGAATATTAATCTTTAATTTAATTATGACTGTAGCTAAGAGGAGAAAAGATGTCATGTTTCGTTTGGACAAATGGACAATGCATGTGAAGTCGTTAGGAATACAAGCCCGCTAACACCATAAACCTTCCATCAAGATGTACCATCAATGAACCCATAGTATTTGTTTGTATCAGTCTATAAGTACTTGCATCGGTATCAAAGTATAGTCGGATTTTGGAAAACTGTTTTGCAAATTTATTTAGTTTACCTGCCATCTTTTATAATTCCATGTAATTTCTTTTTAGATCTATGTACCATATTTATTTTATTATTATTATTTTGATATATCGTGTGGCCAGTTGTGTGTATTACTCTCTCCCAGTTAAATAAAAGTGCGTAAATTGAAAGGTAAAATGGTCAAATATGGTCACATGATACACCAAAATGACCGATCAAATGTACACTACATACATAAAAATAAAATAATAACTATAAAAAATGATAAATAAACTATATTTTCATCCAATTAACCATTTAACTTGAAACTACTCCGTATTATTTACCTCGCATCTCACAAACAAACAAGTTCTCAGAATTGATGACATCTAGTATCCTATTTATTTATAGCCACATTTCTGTATAGTACACGTTTAATCATTTTATGAAGCACAAATGGAAAATTATTTTGTAAAACAAAACACAAAATTTACTTTATCATACAATAAACGATTTTTTTTTGGGTAAAGGGGGTTGGAAGCGGGACATTCACTGGATTCATTATTCTTCTTGGTTTTATTCCTAGTTAGTTGCTTGTGATGTATAACTAGGTTTGTTGTGCTTATGGCCTGTCATAAGCACTAGTTTATCAAGCTTTTGCTTGAGGTTAATGTGGTACTTCAGCCACATTCCATTTGTACTTAACTTTTATTGGTTATATATATTTACAATAAACGATTTGTTGAACATTATAAGGGATTTTAATTAGATAAAGGTAAATACTAATAGACAATTAAAAGTCCATATTGCACAAAGCCAAAAAGAATAAACAAATAAGGGGGATAGTGATGATAATATGCTCGGCACGTCATATTCCTTTTAACAGCCACAACTTTGACGTCAATGTCAATTTCATTTGACTCTTCCATCTTGTTTACTTTTCTTTTTTCTCATTTCTTAACTTCATGATTCGATTACATACTCTCTCATGATATAAATATACTTAAAGGGTGTTGTTATTGGTAAACTCTAATGCTGTGTTTTTAAGATTGGATATACAAGAGAAAGGGGAAAAAAATTAAAAGAAATTTTGTGCTCACGATTTTTTATGAGGAAGGAAAGAAAAAAATCATGAGAAAGTGGAAGGAAGGCGTAGCAATTTTGTTGTATAAAAATTTCTTCACACTTTTTGGAAGAAGAGGAAGAAAGGGAAGTGATTCTATTCCTTTCTTTTCTCATTTATCTATTCACTTCTCTAACTCGAGAATACATTATAAGGGGTTAGTGGCACCCACTCACTCACATTCACTCACTCTGCTGACAGGAAAATACAGTCTTTTACCGTTTTATGTTTCCTATTTTTTGTGTTGTAACACTTTTGACTTATCAAATTTCATTTTTTATCTTCACTACTTTCAGTTATGTAGTTTTATAAAAAATAAAATTATAAAAATAAATAAATAAATACTAGTAATAAAAAGGGGTGCCAATATCCTTTTAAGGGGTGTGTACAACCAACCCAATACTTAAATGACCAAAACTTAACCTTACACAATAACACAAACATATTCGTACTTTACTATTGTACTAATATAGTACTCGCGTTGCAGCGACAGGTACTCTGTAATCAAAACTTTTGGTGGTCAATATTATTCGGTTATATATTTTTCGTGATAATACTTTACGCATGGTGAGAATTTTAAGGAATAATTTTATCGCACATTATCTCATATTAATAGGGTAGAGTACTCGTGTATCCGATGGAATGGCTATAGGAAAAAAGTAGTTAGTAGTATTGCGAAGTTTTGACGATTGACTATAAAAGTTAGTTGCTAGCCAATAAATGTTGTATAATATTTGTCACAATAGTATATAACTTGTAAACATAAAGTAATATATTAGTTCGTGCAAATAAATGAATAGTAAATCTATATATGACATTATTTAACCAAATATGACTTACGGTATTCAAAAGCTACACATTTTTCGTACCTTATAAACCACTTGAAATTTTTCATACTTTGATATGTATGATTCTTTTCAATCAGATTTAAGTGTCTGGGTTATGATGACTACATTGTATCTTGTGGTATATTAATTGTATTTTTGAATGGGGGTATTTTAAGACTAAAATCTACACTATCTATAAAATAAAAATTGTCAGAGTGAAAAGTGAAAAGTTAAGAAAGTGAAATATGAAAAAAAAAAATTAAAAATAAAATGTTAAAACAATTAATTATGAGCAAATGAAAAGTTGAAATTAAAAAAGGAAATGTTGAAAACATATGTTTCAAAAAGAAACTATTAATACATAGTGAAAATCGGGTTGACTCGGGACGCTTCAAATCCGGCGGGTTGACCTGGTTTAAATTTATCCGTTTTTCGACCGGAACGGTTCAACCGGTTGAACCACCCGGGTCAAATCGGGTTTCAAAACATTATGTTTAAACCCCAAATACTCAAACTTTTATTATTTTTTGTTTATAACCCATAAACTTTTTTTATCACTAAAACTATCTGCCGCTGTAAAATTTCGTTGCTATGCACAGATACTCGTCTAGTTAATTATACTTATGTATAAATGTATTAATATAGTAAATAATTGTAAACATATGTTTAGAACTTGTATTTTGGAATGAGAGAAATATTTTAAGACTAACATTAATTATAAAACTTGTACCTTTATTATTTGTATTTTTTAAATTGTTGTTTTTGTGTTTGAATGATTTATACAATATGATTTATTATTTGTTAATTTAAGTTTAAGATATTTAGTCAAATTAATGGAGGAAAAGAGATCCTATCATATGCAGTTAAGATTTCTTTTATGAAATAAATTCGAGTTAATCTCAATGATGGATTAAGAGTGGGCATAGATGGGGAAAAGCGTAGGATAGAACGTGCTTTTTCCAGGACACAATTATGGGAGTGCCCAACTAAGATTGATTGCACATTATTGCTATGTGACAGGTACTTATTTTTTTTCCTCGTAAATTTCTATTGTCCTATACTCAATCTAAAACTATAGAGCAAAATCATACAAAGTTAATATCACAAAAGATAATATTTTTCACGCAAAATGATCCTCACGTAAATTCATTTTGATCTTTGGTTCAGGAGCAAACTGACGAGCCCTTTAGTGTAACATACACAACCACCTAGAGGTTAAGTTTTCGAAAACGGATCACGAGAATAATATGCAAGTGTGTTAGTAGTGTTTGCTACTTCTACATCATCATTTGTCATGAATCATAAATCATTTTAGATATGGATTGCCCTGAATACAAATTAAAAATGACACTGGCCACTTGGTTCATGATGCTATTGTTCTTGCCAGATACTACACTTAAGCTAAAAAAAGATGGTAAGATGTTTATCGGGATATAATTCATATAGTAGTAACATATTTGTCTTTTTGACCTTTAATTCTGAAAAAGTTGGAACTATTGCAAAAAGTGATCAACTGTTGATAACAATAGAAAAATGTTAGTTAGAAAACCAAAAGAAAATGTAATAAGAGTGGTCGCCGACTCCGGGCTATCCAAAAGGATAGTCGCCCTGGGATTACTCGGCTCGCAATGTCGAGTCAGAAACCCAGATATACAATAATAATAATAATAATAATAATAATAATAATAATAATAATAATAATAATAATAATAATAATAATAATAATAATAATAATAATAATAATAATAATAAGGACAATCAATGCAAATTGTTAATCGAGAACCAAAGTATGCAAGTCATCCTTCTATAACTCACTTTACAACTCTTACCTCTTCTTGTTGGAACCCAAACACATATATATGGGCCTTGGCCTTGTACTCAAAAATATTAAACCGGCCATGTATCAAGTAGAAGACAAAAGTGGTTAAAATCTTTCCATATTTTCATTTGCCACTGTAAAACCAATGACGGATGAAGATTTCTTTTGCTGAAGTTCTTATTACCTCAAGTTCGAATTGAAATATTACATCACAGCTTGAAAACTACACAAAAAACATACTTGTTTCTATATAGCTAATACAGTGGCATCCTAAAGAAAGTGCTCTTGTATAAAGTTTTTAAACTGTAACGAAATTTACCTTTTTGAGCCGTATAACTTTTAGCAGTGTGCAATATCCAAAGATCGCACCAGATTAAAAATCTATAAGTACAAAAGTTCTCGAACTGATTATAATTACTTACCTAAACAATGTTGTTTCACTAACATAAGATAAAAGAGCAAATTTTGCACCAGACGAGACCGAAACTCTAAATCCAAACTTTTTTTCACAGACCAAGATACGCAGTCCGTCAAGCCTAGACTGCTAATGGTTAGTTTAGCTCGTTATAACAGTTGAAACAGTTTTGCACACTCTTAAGCTAAACTGATACGAGTAAGAAGATGTAAAAAACTCTCATGATAACCGAGAGAATTTCACCAACAAATCTGCATCAATACACAAGCGGAATTCATTTACTTATAACAAAACAGGATTAATATCATACCAGAACTATATACACCAATTTATACACCTAATCAAAACCGGTAATCACCATTGAAATCAATTATCAGTCCCTGATAGACTAATTAACAACGATATTATTCTCCCTAATCATCTATCATACGATCAGTAATCTCGACAAACCTAAACCAAAACTAAAGCAGTTAATCCCTACAAACAACACGAAAAACATCTTAACCACCCAATTAGTAGTAACAACGCTACTCCCATTGCTAAAATTAATCTCAAACTTAGTACTCATATTCGCGTAACAAAATCCCCAATTCACACCAATCCCGTCACCACTCAACCCTTTACTAACCGTATCATTCGTATCAAACATCTCGTAAACATAAACCTCACTCGGCCCTTCTTTCCTCAACGGCGTCCCTCTTCCCGAATTCAAGTGACTCAACAAGCCTCTCAAATACATTCCAGAATACACAACTCGCGCCTCGCCCTCATTTAACGGATCATAACACGGCCAGCCCGTTTCTGTCACAATTATAGGGATATTCTCGTGTCCTGCAACTGCCATTGCCGCGATCACAGCGTCCACCATCTGATCAAACAAATTACGATACCGAACACCAGTAACCGTATCTTCACGAAAATTAAACGCGTGTTCTTGAAACAATGCAAACCCTATAGGAATTTCAGGACGTAGCTTGTACACATAGTACGGAAACAAACTCACGAAAAACGACGAATTCGTCTCAGTTAAGAACTCCAACAACGGCTTTATAACTACCCGATTAACCGGTTCTTGAAACTCAGCAGACGAAGGCGGAAACGACGTCGTCATGATGTTCAAAAATGAAAAAGTGGTAGAAACTGTTATTTTATCGATACCAATATCGTTCAAAGCGTTTCTTACGTTACGTATAGCCGGAACAATCATATCCAACGTGGTGAAATCGCCATGCGAAAGAAGATTCGTCCCGACTGAAATCGCGCTTATACGGGCACGTGGATAAAAGGGTATGACATGCTGGTATAGCCAGAGGTTGGCTGATGAGATGTTGGATGATAATGCAGGTATTAACGTGTTTGGGATAGTGATAAAGAGTGAGATATTAGTGTGTGTGAAAGATTTGATGGTGTTTGGATTAGGGTTTACGAGACGTATGGATGTGATGTGGAGTGTTTGGATTAAGGGGATGAGTTGTTGGGGTGGTGGTGAGGTGGGTGTTTGGGTGTAGGTTACGCCGATTGTCGTGGCGGTTACGGTGGTGGTTAGGAGGAGGAGGAGGATGAAGGTGGTGATTAGAGGGAGTGTTTGGGACATTGTTTCTTGTATTGGCGGGAGATTATTAATTCGGTTTACAATTTGATAAATGAGTTGACAACCGCTAAGATATATATTTTCAACATATAAAATTGCTTTAATCAAGGTGAATATTTTCACCATAACTCTTCGAGGAGTGCTACACCCACAAAAAATTATCTACAAAATTTTTAACAAAATGATGTAGCAAACAATGATTGATGAATTTTACTATAGTTTCTCTCTCTTCTCTCTCATTCCATCAATTACTATCTAACACATCATTTTGTGGCTCATTTTGTAGAACTTTTTATGTGGTTGTAGCATTTTCAACTCTTCAGGGTCAAATTACAAAATAGCCGAATATTTAGTTTATTTACACTACAAAATTTTTTCACTAGGGGGCATGTGCCGAATTTACCCCCTCCTGTCTCCATCTCTGATTGTAATCACTTTTAACCTTTTTTTTTTCATTCATATATAGATGATATTTATTACTCTCTCCGTCCCGAAATTTAAGTCCAGTTTGACTTTTTAATCGAACTTTGACTTTAAATATTTTTGTTTGTATTATATAACACTTGATGAAAATTATACCAAATGAAAATACATTTAAAACACAACTCATTTATATATTTTGCATCAAGTATTATACAATACGAACAAAAATATTTAAGGTCAAAGTTCGATCTAAAAAGTCAAACTGGACTTAAATTTCGGGACGGAGGGAGTATATCAATTATTACGTCAAATTAGACCCGACCCAACGTGACCCAACCGTAATTAGATTGACCAGTTGATAGGAACACCTTAGTTTTCCGGCTAGGTCCACCACCGGGTCTGCATTCATTTTTGTGCTTTTGCCAAAAATATATCTTTTGAAGCAATAACTTAATCTCTCACGCCAAAGTATAATCTTATTGTTAAAAAACTTGAGAAATGCATGAAAAGCTCTATTTGAAGAACCATTCTGGATAGGAGATTGATTTAAGACATAGTTAAAGAAAAGTATTTGCAATGACTTAACTGATTTGGATGCTCTTATCAAGGGCCTTGGTAAATATGTTTCTTTTCATATTTAACACTTCTCATGTTTGATTTCACGGTGCTATTAGAATTTCGTTACATGAGAAAAATACAGAAACAGCAGTCCAAAGCCAAAGAGAAAGATCAAGAAAGTAGAACGAGGATTAACCTTTAGAACTATATATAAACATCCCAGGCGCAAAATAAAACGTATCCAATACATCAAATTCAACTTGAAATATCCTTAAAACTAAAACCCATAAACTGGGTTAATATTCAAACCCCAAATAACTTGCAAATCTAAAAAGTTGACTGGTTTGGCAAATTAAAACGCACACATAGACAACTTGTAAACCCGTAAAAGATGTTCTATGTACTAGCAACAGAGATATTTTCTTGTCCAAAACATTTCTAATCACATACTGTATCTAAATAATACAGTACTTCCTTATCGTATATTTCAAATAATAAAACTTTCCTCTTCTATGCTCTTCGTTTCTTACTTGCATAGGTTTTGTATGTCCTGGATGTTTACCTGACTTAGAAAAAAACTTGCTGATGTTGAATGAACAATGAACCGTTCGCCGTATTCAATATCAATATCTAACCTTGTCATGAAATTATCTTTTAGATCATAACTATAAAAAGTAGTACTATCACACCCGGGTAGCCTAAATATCAGATACCTCTGGCTTTTTACACTAGTAACTGGAATGGGAGGAATCCTACGAGGATTAATGCTTGAGTAGACAACACTCTCTGTGCTTATTGACTGCAACTTCTCCCACTTTGTTCTTTGAAAATCTTTTAACACCCATATGTTGATTTCGTACGAAGGAACTTTATGAAGGAGAGTGAGGAAACCACCCATTTCAACAAGATGAGAAAAACCCTCAGATACAGGTAGGGATGTTTGGCAAAATGTCTCTTTTACTGTATCCATAGACAGTAAGTATTCTGAACAATGAACATCCCAATGCAGGTATCTTCCTTGAACTGATACGGGGTCATCCCAATGATGCCCCCTTTGACCCGTATAAATTGGCCCGCTATATTCTTTCCATTTTGAGGAATTACAAGTTGAAATATTACTACTTCCCAAGATTATGAGCTCGCATTGGACAGGTGGGCCATTAAACACATGAACCACCTTATACACTCCTTTGAATTTATCATACGAAAGACCAATTCCACATCTGCAACTATAGTGTCCACCACATGATATAGAACATTGTGAAAGCAGTGATCCTTCTTTGGTGATTATATTATAAAAGAACAGTGACCCTTGTTTATCAAGGTCTGTTATCAGTAAGACCTCATTACACCAAGACTTTATACGACCATTGTATGGTAATTCAAGGTATCTTTCATTCATTGTAATCCCTTCTCCCTCTTCCGATATATCCACAAGACGTACTTTGTGACTTCCAGTTTGTGTCTCAAGGATAAAAGAGACATGGTCTAACAAGATTGTGTAAGTAATTAAATAAAACCACCGTTTGTACACAAATCTAGCACTATAACGAAGTACATCACCAGGAACCTTCATAAGAATGAGTAAAAGAATGTCATCAGGAAGAAGGTTAAAAGGGTCTACTTGTACGTCCTTCATTGACCCATGTTTGGCTTTACAATGTTTTTTGCACCTTTTCTTTGCCGACTTCATGGTATTCTGTTTCAAAATAACACAGTCCTTTTTAAGCAGCAACGGGACCAAGAAAATAGGAAAGAAAAAAGAACTGTGCACAGGGAGACATAGATGCATATCTGTGTATATGAAAAATCATGACACAGACATGGCTTCACGAATGAAAATTTGTACTAGTAAAAAACCAGCACCAGAAGGTCAATATGCTCTTTTCCAAAGTCCAAATTGACCAAATTCGAGAGGCAGGTCTCTATAATGGCACTTAATTCAACCCTTAGTATATAATCAACCTCTCTTATCTCATAGTCATAGAGTTACTTGTATAATGGAATTAAAATTTTATAATGTGTAATTACTCAATGTGATAACTGAACCCCATTTAACAATTCTGGGCTAAAAAGTTCCGTAGGCAAAATGTTTGCCTTTTACCGATTAATGCATTAAGACACTCCTACAAACGACCATATATGCAAAAGCCGAAAGGTAAAAGGATGGCTAGAATATTGACATGCAAGCCATATGTCATGGATTTAGAGGAGTCAAATATCAGAGGTCTTTTTCATTATAATTATGTCAACACTTCAAAAGAGTATTCATATTTAATGTTGAACGAACGTAAGTTCATATGTCCTTTGGTATAAGCATGGTTGTCACTTGTTAGTTTGTCACATTTTATAATGCCAACTAAGAAGTTACGCAGTATTAAACTTCTCTCAGGGTTCTTTGAGAGCCTGAATATCCCGTGTTGGGTTGAAATAATATTGTTACATGTCACGTTTGAGAATTACAAAGAGTGAGCCGTAGATTCCTATAAAAAAAATAGTAATTATAACTTTGTTTTCACTTTTTGAGTCCCACTAATAGCAGCTAAATTGCTCAAATAACACTAAAAGCTTTTCATAACAGTGGATTATTAGCTTTAGCTTCTGCAGAATACACACAACTTACGTCTAGCAAAAATAAGACTGAATGCTGATTTTAGACACATAAAAAGTTACAATTTTTATAGCCATAAGCCATGTATATATGTCTTAATGGCAACATCTAGACAATAAACACATTTTCATGCACAACAAATATTCAAAATAATAAGTACATCAATCCTAACATTACAACTCAATCAATAAATACTAAACATAATCAGTATTTGACATACTTAAAAGGAGATCGGGATCGAACCTTTAGAGGACTAGCTTCAAAGGATCATGAATTGATTGCTAAACGATGTAAACCTAAATTTTGGGGTTTTACTTTTTTGATTAGGGCACAATTCAGCATAAAGATTTATATGCAAGTGTGGCCGTAGCCTGGGTTTTAGCAGAATCTTTATTTGATACGAGTACTATATTTACCTAGCTAAAAAACAGGACATGCTATATTAAGATCGTAGATTTATTACAGTGGACCCTTAAGAAATGTGACCTTTAAGAAGAAAAAAAAACTATTCAACAAGTGACATTTTTTTTCTTCAACTTTATAAATATCTAGTAACATCTTCCGCAGCGATTCTTATGACACAGCCTGCGAGCTAATGTTGTTAGCGTCGCATCAAATGTCTTATCAACTACTCCACTATCATTAAAATTAACTACTTTCTCCACTATACCTTTTTAGTGACATATAGACCATTTTAGCATAACTAAAAACAGATGAAAAAAGGCAAGATAAGAATGTCGAGCCCTAACTGCTAGAGAGGTGCAGTGGTGACTAAGATCGACCACGACTACATGATGTCCATCACAAGCAGTTTTGCTGCCGTTTCGGATGCTCTAAATACTTATATATATATATATATATATATATATATATATATAT
>LBNU01006378.1:12189-28232 GCA_014162995.1 Artemisia annua | reverse complement strand
GAAGTCCACTTGTGGCATCGTGATGTATCCATCCTTTAGATTGTCTTCAGATAAAGCCGCAAATACTGCCCAAAATATTCTCCGCTATCACCATGTGATCCAACAAAGTCGATCGTAAAAAAGAATCTTTTGAACAAATATCGTGAGCAATTAGAAAGTGCAATCGTGTCACCAATAAACTAAAAATAATTTACTTCACAAAACATATGATCTATATCAAATCAATACTACATAAATAGAGAAGCACCTCCCCAAAAATTTCAGATACAAAAAATGATGCATGTTTCCAAAACTTTTAAAGCATACTAAATTTTAATTACAACAACAAACATGTGTTAACACAAAAAATAGCATGACTAAATTCAGACCACTTTTCTAGAATGTTACATAAGGCTATTAAAAACACCCCTACACCTAAAATTACAACCATTAAAACACAATTCAACCCTCAAAACAAACAGAAAAAATAAAAAGGATCTTTTTTTTTTTTTTTTTTTTTTTTTTTATTATTATTATTATTATTATTATTATTATTATTATTATTGTAAAATAGTTTTTTATTTTGTTTGGTTAATAAAATTTACAATCAAGTCTAAATTTTTTAAAATAGCTCATGTTAATTTCATCTTTATGGCTTTAAGTGTAAAATTCTCAATTTTCATAATTTTTAGTAAATTTATCAATTAAACAAATACTTGATGCACTTTCTTTTTTGAAAAACTATTATTGTCATAATTATTATTATTTATTATTTTTTCTTATTTTTATCATCGATCGTAGTATTAAAACTCCATAGACTTGCGAAATATAAATATCAAGCTAAAATACGAGTATTCAGATATATATAAATAAATACATGAGACATGGACTTCAACTTATTAAATGAAACAATCTTTAAAATATTGTTATGGAATTAATTACTGTAACTTTTATATCAAAACTAGATATATGTATGAGAATATGACATATATAAAATAAAAATCTGTTAAATTTAAATTATATTAAAATAATTTGCTCGCGCAAAATTGCAAAACAGCTAGAGCGCAGTGTACCGTATAGTGTAATTGAAAAAATGTTGCCATCTCAGCATTTTTTTCTTAATAATACCAGAATCTATTACTCAGCACAAAACACCACCCTTTCGAACAAAAGTTGTGCCATGGGTAAAAGGATGACACGAGTCCACACATAACCCAATAAAAAACAAACAAAAGAAAAAGTTACCGATGAGCCGGTGAGTACGATGCAAGAGCTGACGGCACGAGATCCTGGCGCCATAGAGGGGGCATGTGACATGGCACCAAGGTCAACAACTCACCATCCACCTCTCTACCAAATCTTTTATATAATAAAAGAATTACATCATTTCGGAGTGTTTTTGCAAATCCCTTCTCATTGAAAAAAAAATTGGACCAATAGGAGAGCTTGATTTTGCCACGTAGGCGAAATCGAGCGACGTGATTAGCCAATAAAAAGTCAAAATTGAATTGATTTTGGTCAAACTTTAATAAATTTTGTGGAGAATTTGATTAAGGAAAAAAACACATAAAAATATAGGTGTCAAATTTATGAAAATAAAAACTTAAAAAAAGAGGAGGTAATTAATAAAACTTTAGTTGTTGAATTTTAAATATAGTATATGGAGTTAAGTGTAAAATTATAAATCTCCATGTTTTTTTATAACTTTAGATAATAAACAAATAACCCCTTACACTTTATACCCCCTACGCTTTATAGTATGAACTTTGTTTACAATTACATGAGTATTAGTATTGGTTTGAGACTTCCATCCATTAAACTTACAAAATTTTATAAATGTATGAATTAGTTTTAATATACATTAAATATTTTTAAATTAAATATTAGTTTTAAACTTTCATCTATTAAAATATATTTTTACTATGTACGTTAAATATAAATAAGAACGCATGTTATCCTATTTAAAAGTTTAATATTTACGTACACGAGTTTGAATATTAAATACAGCTAAATTATTATTAGCGGTAATATAAATATCAAATGATAAATACGAGTTACTGTGATATAAAAAGAAATATACGTCATAGTACTTATAACGACTCATGTAATTATTATTTAAAGTTTATATACGGTTATAGGGGATCGCAACTCCTTTTTGAAATCTGTCTCTCTAGCTCGAATAAAAATATGTCCAACCTTTTTTATAATCCATTTCTGATGTGATTGGATATTGTTGTTATTGTTTTTGCCATAAAATAGAAGAGTAAAATGAGATGATAGTTGACAAAAAAAGAAAAGAAAAAGATATGATGATTGTAATAGATATATCTCATCACATGTTATGTTTTTGTTATATATTTCTAGTACTAATTTAGCTTTTTTATGTCTACAAATAGAAGACTATTTAGCTTTTTTATGTCTACAAATATATCTCATCACATGTTATGTCGAGGAAATCACATGTCATCAATACCTTTATATCCTTTAAGTTATATTATTTCTTTCTTTGCCTACTCATATGAAAATGTATACTTTTAACTTTTTAAGAGTTTGTTGTGCCACGACAAGTAAAAGATAAACTTGTTAAATTAAAAATTGTTTTAAAGAAAAGGAAGACATATTCAACCTTTGAATATATTAAAAAGGTTAGATCAAGAAACATCATTTATTTATTTATTTATTTATTTATTTTTTTTTTTAATATTTTTTATATTGAAGTGTATAACATTAAATAATTGTTGACAACTATGTTAAAACAAACATAATATGTTATCTGACAAGATTCTTTCAACAAAGATCATTCTACGTGGAATTTAGACACGATAAGTCATGTTAACGGTGTTATGAAAAGAGAAAAAACATGAATTCTCGTTATTGTGAGTTATTATTGGTTCAATTTAAAATAAAGTTGTTAAAGACCACTCGCAATAAATTTAACGTGATCTCTTATGTTTACAGGGGCCGTTTGGTTTGTTGCTAGGAATCACAATGAGTATCAAATTTGGTATGAGGTAGAATGACAATGGATATGAAAAAGTGTATTATTACGATTGTTTATGTTTGGATGACAAAATATGGTATGAAAAATGTATAGATATTTGAATTTTGTGGTGAAAAAAAGAGGGGCCTGTTGAATGGATTTCATAGACACAAAATTAGTTAGCAATGAATCTATGGCTATGATATACTCATTTCATTCCTAGACCACTAAACAAACACCTTTAATCACTATGAAACCCATAACCTCATTCTTATATACCTATAGAAAAACGCACACTAAATTGTAAAAAGAGAAACTATAAATATTCATGAACATAACCTAGTAAATTGAAACCTTTTGTGATCTTAATCCATCAAATGTCATAGCAGTTTCCAATTTTTAAAATTACTGAAAAGATCTTTAACACGATAAAAGAAAACAGTTATTTCGACGCTTAATCGCAAAAGATTTTTTAGAAAACTAAATTATTGAACCAATAACAAAGTCGATTTTAAGGTAGAACCTCTTAATTGGCCAATATAAGTCAACATTGAAAGCATAACTTGCCAATTGAATCAAATGAATTTTGTAAAAGATACAAACATAGACTTTGGGAGTTTTTTTTTTTTTTTTTTTTTTTTTTATTATTATTATTATTATTATTATTATTATTATTATTATTGTAAAATAGTTTTTTATTTTGTTTGGTTAATAAAATTTACAATCAAGTCTAAATTTTTTAAAATAGCTCATGTTAATTTCATCTTTATGGCTTTAAGTGTAAAATTCTCAATTTTCATAATTTTTAGTAAATTTATCAATTAAACAAATACTTGATGCACTTTCTTTTTTGAAAAAACTATATTGCATAATATTATTATTAATTCTTTTTTATCATCGATCGAGTATTTAACTCCATAGACTGTTGCGAATATAAAATATCAAGCTAAATACGGGTATTCAGAATATATATAGATAGATAAAGACATGACTCACTATTAAATGAAATCTTAAAATATTGTTATGGAATAAATACTGAACTTTTATATCAAAACTAGATATGTTATGAATATGACATATAAGACATAAAAACTGTGAATTTAAATATAAAAAAAATTTCTCGCGCAAAATGCAAACAGCTAGAGCGCAGTTACCGATATGCAATGAAAAATTGCCATCTCAGCATTTTTTTCTTTATATTAAAAGACAGATCTATTACTCAGCACAAAACACACCCTTGTCGAACAAAAGGCATGGGTAAAAGGATGAAGAGCACACATAACCCAATAAAAAAACAAACAAAAGAAAAGTACCGATGAGCTGAGTACGATGCAAGAGCTGACGGCACGAATCCTGGCGCCATAGGGGGCGGCTTGACATGGCACCAAGGCAACAACTCCCATCCACCCTCTCTACTGCTACAAATCTTTAATAATAAAAGAAGCACAATCATTTTCGGATGTTTTGCAAATCCCTTCTCATTGAAAAAAATTAGGACCAGAGGAGACTTGACTTTGCAACGTAGGCGGAATCGAGCGACGTATTAGCCAATAAAAAGTCAAAATTGAATTGATTGCAAACTTTAATAATTGTAGAATTTGATAAGGAAAAAACACAGAAAAATATGTCAAATTGAAAATAAAACTTAAAAAAGAAGAGGTAATTAAAAAACTTAGTTTTGATTTAAATAGTATATGGAGTTACATGAAAATATAATCCCAGTTTTTTTATACTTAGAGAATAACAAATAACCCTTAACTAGTAAACCCCCTACGCTTATAAAGTATGAATTGTTTACATACATGGCAGGTATAGATGGTAGACTCATCCATTAAACTGACAAATTTTATAAAGTATGAATTAGTTTAATACATTAAATTTAAATAAGAATTAGTTTTAAACTCACTCATAAAATATCAATTGTACTAATGACTTAATAAATACAGAACCGCATGTTATCCCTATTAAAGTGTTAATATTTTAAGCGACGAGTTGGAATAAATACAGCTAAATTATTATTAGCGTAATGAAAATACAAAGATAGTAAAGAAGCTGTGATATAAAAAAATAACGTCATAGTACTATACGACTCAGTACGATTAAAAGTTTATAAAGACCGTTATCCGGAAAAAATTTTAAGATACTTACGAAGTAATTTTAATCCCATCAACGCCAACAGTGCTAGTAAACTCGCACATGTTTTACAACATGAATATCATTATTAAAGTAACAACAACATCACTCACATTAAATCCATGGCAGCTAAACAAAGTTAATCTTCATCCAATAAATTTGACAATAATATTGATTAACATTGTGTTTTTTTAGAGAAAAACATGGCATACTTATTAGTTGTACTTATATCATAAATTTCACGGGTAAATTCTTATATATCCATATAGTAAACAAAAATTTTAAAATAAATTTGATTTATGTGTAAACCAATGTGATCAAAGAACCTTGGCCCAATAACATTATAAAGAGACACCCTCAAGAATCAAGTAAAAGGTCGATGCCACGGTTATATATACAATTTCTTCTAACTATTTTTCTTACTTTCGCACATGTTTATACTCTAACTTTTTAAAATATACATAAGATTTTCTGTTTTTAAACGATAATACTATATAACTATTTTTATTTTGAAAAAACCTGTGCGTGCACGGGTATTATAACTAGTGCTCTTAAAAGTAAATGAAAAAAATGACCATGATGACAAAATCTTCTTGGTAAATCGGTAATGACGTGGCAATATGAGATGGGTAAACTCTAAAGTAGCAGGGTCCATATTTAAAACACACACATACTGAGAGGACTAAATCAAACAAAGAAGACAAATTAAAAAAACCACAAAATTCAAAATCACAAACCCAGAAAACCCCCAAAATTGTTAGCGCTCAGTTCACTTCAATTTTCCATTCTCAAAGACCCAATCGCTCGCCGGAAACTTACCGTCAGCGCTGCTTCACGGCGGCTGTATTTACGTTTCAGCTGAAGGTAACTTTTTACTAGATCTCATTTGCTAAAAATTTTAAATTTTAATGCACTAAAGGTGTTCGATGAAATGTCTGAACTAATTTCCTTATGTTACTGCAGTTTGGTTTCTAGCGTATCGAGTTGCCACTTGGGTTTTTTGAATTTGGGTAAGCTGTGCTGTTGTGAGCATCTTTTATGCATTTCTGATGCCTAAGCGGAAGGCGAGGAAGGTTGCTAAAAAGCCGGAAGCGTCTAATGTGAATGAGAATGATATTCAGTGTGATGCTGATACGAATGGGCGTTTGGACGAAGATGCTTTCGTTGAGCAAGAAGGTATATGTTTTTGTTTTATATCTCTAGTATTAGTTTAGTATTTTGTTGTGAAAACGATTGGGTTCTTAAAAGGAAAGACTTGGTTTAGTAATGTTTATAGCATTTTGGTCTCGGATGATGAAATTTTGATATGTTAAACTGATCCCGGATGGATCTATCGTACCCTCTTATTGTTAAGTATGTTCTTGGGCGGTTACAATATAAGATGTTATGTTTTAACTTTTTTGAGTCAAGTACTGATAGCTTCGACATTTAAACTTGCTGTGTGGTTTTTGCTCATTAAATTTAAGGCAGACAAGTAGCTTGTTGTAGAGACACTAGGTTATTGCTGTATTCACTAGTTTCTTAATGTTCTTGTTCAGTTGGGCGCCAGAGTACTGCAATAAGGACAATTCGTGACATGGAGATTGAAAGATTGCTCACTGCTATGCGCTTGTTAAAATCCAATATAAGCAATGAACAACTGCAAACTCCATTACTTCCGTTTTTCGAGGAAAATCTTCCAAACCTGACAGTGTCAAAAACTGACATGGATGGACCAATTGAAGTTAAATGGAAAGTTAGTGATGATGACATGAATACAGCTAATGGAGGAAACATGATGTCTTTATTTCTGCAACGTATGTCTATGGCTTATCCTGATCATTCTAATGCAATGCAATCTCTTGGTGGCTTTGAGTTTTCGAATAAAGCTGGTAAATTGTAATGCTTAATGGTTTACTTGCTCACAGTTGAATCGCAGCTTTCATTTATTATTAATTTGTCTGTTCGTGGCAGGGACAACAAGCATTATTGGTGCTGATAATCTTCAGATGAAGGATTTTGTATGTTCTTATCTATTTCGATATGGATTCATTCTTATGTATTTTGATATGGCTTTTTATAGATGTTCTAATGTTATTACATGCTTTAGGTTTTAGAGGAGCCATCTGATACTCATATACTTGGCATTGACGATAATCTGCAAACTCCGGGGGTATGTTGTTCTAGATCATTTTTGTGTGTGTGTATGCTTACCAGCAAATTGAGAAACTAGCATATCTGGTTTTCAATGGTTAATGTGCCCAGAAACTACATAATTCATCTGTTGTTTTCATTTTTATTTACAAGCTCCAGTTGTAACTAGCAGTATCTCGTGCTGTTCTGGTTAATTCAAAAATTAAATTTGCATAGTGAAGGTTGGGTCACGTGTCTTCCATATTTAGCTTTTTGATAATGGAGTTGTTATAATTGCAGGTGACTAGCCAGAGGTTGTCTATTGGTATGACACCTAAAACTTTACGACTTCCAAAACAGGGTGAGATGCTACTGTCAGTTCATGGTTCACCCCTTGGTGTTTATAAGGAAAACAATATGGATGCAATAAATGGTAAGATATTCTAAAGATTGTTCTTTTCATTCTGTACACTGTCAACTCTGTTGTATTGCTTCATATGTCTGCAAATTGATAAGTGATTTGTTTCTGAAGCATCCTATTCATTTAGTGTAAGACCATCTACATAATCTACTAACTTTTGTTTCATTTGGTGATTTAATTTGCAGAGACCGAGGAAGAATTGCCTACAAACTAATGAATTTCGCTAACAGGAATGCTCTAATTTACTTCTCCTTCTATTATGAGGTGTAGATTTGTATGTAGGTGTTTTTCTAGTGTTGTTTCGAAAGAAATTGCTATAATCAAGTTTTTGTATTAAAAATGTATGTTGCACACTGTCTCCCTATGATAGAGGTTTTCAGCTCCATGTTATCAGGCTACTTGCTTGTTTTTAATTTTAAGTGCAGCTTCATGTTACAACGTCTCATTTTTAGTTCTTCATTATTTCCCATTCATATAACCTGGTAACAATATGATTATAATCTGAAAATTAGAGGTGACAAAAATGGACTTAATGGATCAAAACGGGTAATTTTAGAATGTTTCAGATCAGGCCGAGAAATAAAGACTTTTTATGTTCTCCTTTTATGCACTTACAAATAAATAATGTCCAACAGTGATTAAAAAAATTATACTATTACAAAGATTTACAATAATAAAATGTTTGGAAAAAAAAAGGATTTCAATAGTTTATTAAAGTCTAGTTACAATTTGGGTGGCTTTGACTTGTTTGACCCACTTGACTTGTTAAACCCATTTCAGTTTAATTTAATTCCCAAAAGCTACCCATTTGACTTGCTTACAGGAGACAGTTTAATAACCTAACTTTAAACAAGGACCGTCAACCATGTCTAAACTATAATACAATTCAATATATGCTACCAACATTAACTAAAGTACAACACAGCTTTGGACCAGCAAATCAGCAATCAACAACTATCTGATTGATACTAGATCTATGTGTCATACTGAAAAACTAAGCAAACTCTTCCACCTATAACTTGGTCATGTCGGCTGGCATAATTGAATTAACTTTGTTGGTAATAGCATCTTGTTCAACTCGTGATGATCCTAGCGCCCCTAAAGCTTCCAGAAAGAACCTTTTGTTGGGGACAATACCATCTCTATCCATATGCTTCAACAATTTCTGTATTAGCTCCTTCATGTTCAATTTTGTATAGGATTTATAAAGAAGTTTATACGTTGAAGAATCTATACGATACATCCCACTATTACAAGCAGTCTCAAATAGTTTATCTGCTTCAATCGGCAAACCATTCAAGCAGTAAACATTGAGCATAGCGTTTAAAGTTGAAACCTTTGCATGCTTTTCCGACTCTATCATCTTGTCATATATTCCCCTTGCCTTTGAAACACAGTCACAACATCCATACATCACAATCATACATTCATACGTGATGAAATTTGGTGCGTAACCCAGATCTGTTATCTTTTGAAAAACCAACTCCGCTTTCTCTCTAAGACGTGCTTTTCCATAATTAGTTATCATTGAATTAAAAGTAGCAACTGTTGGTCTCTCTTTTGACCGTAACAAGCTCTTAAACACTTGTTCCATCTTTTCAAATTCTTGCTTCCTTCCATACGAATCAATCAACAAATTATAGCTGATAATATCAGGTCTTATCTGTTTACTTTTCATACGAGCAAGTACCCCTTCCATTTCACCTACCATACCATTTTTCCCATAAGCATCCATCACACCATTAAACGTGAAAATATCGGGTGAACAAACACTTTCCTCTAAATCTTTAAACAAAGCCTCTACCTGAGCAACATCTTTTGCCTGAGCCGAAGCTCTTAACAGAATATTGTAAGTCACGATACTCGGTTTACACCGTTCTGTACCTTTCATTTTATCAAAGTATCCAAGAGCCTTAGATAAAGCTTTTGTTTTGTCTTTGGAATGAAGATGGGCCGTGATAAGTGAATTGTAAACAGAAGTATCCGGTCGACAACCACTGTTTCTCATCTCAGAAAACAACCACATTGCCATTCGGGTCTGTCCCTTTTTACCCATGACTGATATTAGCTTAGAATAAACCCCATTATCCGCTACGTACCAACGTTGTTTTTGCATCCATCTAAACACCTAAAGGAATGAAACATCAGTAAAGATACTAAACCATCACTCTTTCTTAAAATTCTACACTACCCACTAGATAAAGTTTCAATCTTTACACATAAAGATTATAAAAAGGGGGTAAATTTATAACTAACCTCAAGACATTGAAGCCATTTTTCAGATTTACCAAGCTCCTCAAACAGAAGAAAACAATGTTCAGTTCTAACTAGCTTAACATACTTATTCAATGTTGATATCAAAGTCTTGTCATAATTGAAACTCTTCAAAAGTGTCCGTACTAGTTCTTGAGCCTCTGAATTATCTGTATCAGACTTTGAGCTTCTTTTGGGTCTAATTGTTGAACTGCATACAAGTGTGTACCTTGTTGGTTTCTTGTAAGAAAAAAAGTTGTAGTTAATGGGTGAAATGTGGGTGAATTTGATATGGGTTGTTGGAATTGATGTGAAATGAAGTGACCCATTTGATAAATTTGCTGTCATTC
The DNA here is from genome assembly GCA_014162995.1 of Artemisia annua. Taxonomy (NCBI): domain Eukaryota; kingdom Viridiplantae; phylum Streptophyta; class Magnoliopsida; order Asterales; family Asteraceae; genus Artemisia; species Artemisia annua. The sequence goes on along the minus strand of LBNU01006378.1, from coordinate 18,004 downwards.
TTTTGAAGTGGTGGTTTTGAGCTGTGGATGAAATGGTGGCTGATGGTGTTGATGATGTTGAAGAGCAGGGGTTATTGCTAATGTGTCCTTGATGGTTTAGGTGTTTTAAGTTTCAAGACCCAAAGTTCTTTCTATCACACTTGTGTCCTATATTTTGCTATATTTATCTTTTGAAACTTGCTTTACTCTCTCTCTCTCTCTCTCTCTCTCTCTCTCTCTCTCTCTCTCTCGATGAAACTTTATAAAAAAATTTGTTTACAATATTTCCCATAACAGCAATTTAAAAGAGCATTTTAGTAATTTAACTAAATCTAAAAATTTAACTTGTTTCGACACCCGTGTACATACGAGATTCATACTATGAATATAACTAATATTATATTGTAAGTTTGTCACTATTTACGTATGGTATGTAAAGCGTTATTGAGAGTGAGTTGAGATGGTTGTGTTGTTCGGTTTCCCGTGTTGAATGGTAAGGACCCAAAAGATAAGAGTAATAAAATAGTTTGGGTAACACTCAAACAAATCATGTGTCTGTGTTTAACTATGTGAAATAGTTTAAAAGAGTATGTATAATCCCTGTTGATGCATAATCTGGCGCGGACTTGATTCGACGACTCTCCTTGGGCCGTTAGTCGTCTTCTCGAGCCCTAAGTAGACCTGTTCAACAAAGAGAACCCGTTAGGAGTGGACCCGAGGCCGTAGCCCCGGGATCCACCTCCGACGGTCAAGTTAGAATCTATGCGATATAGCATATAAGTGTTAGGTTTAGAGTAACCTATTTGGTTGTTGTCAATAAGGAGATTCCAGCCATGTATTTATAAGGCATGGATTAGGGTTTAGGCGTAGAGTGGGCCGCTGTCTGCCGGGCCAGGCCCATTCCAGACTATACGTCCACAAGCCCCCCAAGTCTAGTGTGACATAGCGCATGACTATGTTATGCTAGACTTAAGTTCTGTTCATGGCCGCGTAGGCCCAATCAACCATGANAGGGTTTAGGCGTAGAGTGGGCCGCTGTCTGCCGGGCCAGGCCCATTCCAGACTATACGTCCACAAGCCCCCCAAGTCTAGTGTGACATAGCGCATGACTATGTTATGCTAGACTTAAGTTCTGTTCATGGCCGCGTAGGCCCAATCAACCATGACGGCATGGCCCATGTGTGCGCATCTCAGGTGTGCACATGGGACGGACCATACTGCGCAGCCCACATGCGACAGTGCGCACTGGGATTGCGATTGTGATTGTCTCACAATGGTGAAGGTGGATCTCGTATGCTGCATCCTAGGTAAGGGCGTACCTTTTGTACCAGTAGCAATGCAACATGGTGCGACAGAAGACGTGCTTCTGTGGCAGAGGTGCGCGCTGTGCGTGACAAAGATGTGCGACAGAAGACGTGCTTCTGTGGCAGAGGTGCGCGCTGTGCGCGACAAGGATGCGCGCTGTACGCGACAGAGATGCGCGCTGTGCGCGACAGAGATGCGCGCTGTGCGCGAACATTACATTCGTCTTTACAACCGACAGAGGACGTCTCCCCTGCGGTAAGGTGGTGCGAATATTTAAATTCGTCTTTGTACCGGGCTTGCAATACCTCTTACGTACGATCTGCTTTCAAATATTCCTGCGTGACGCGTACGGAAACAGTAGTAGGATATACCCTGGTAGCCCCCCAAGTTTGATGGTGCTACTCGTGTAGGAGCATTAAACTTAGTTATTCAAATCCTGAAAAATACTTAATGCAAACATTAAAAAGTATATGCCGCGAATCGCAACATATAAAACATAATGAAGTAAAAAATTAGTAGCGTGAAGCATAATATAGCACATAGCATATAAGAGAAACTTTCGCTGTGCGAATGACACCTATCGTGAGGTTTTACAATTACATAAAAAAAAAGTAGCGCGTAGCTAATCTGTGAACTCAGTGCGCTCATGGCGATTGATTGTTCTTTTTCTTTTTTATAATAAAAACAATGGCGCGGATGGATGTACCGTGACCGCGACTAATAGTTTTTTTTTCCACACGCACAGACGCAGATAGATGTATCGTGACCGCATAGACTCTAACGTTTGAGGATGATCGCAATTGACCACGGCTTTTGTCTGCGTGCGCTCATGGCGATTGACTGGCATCGTGGTGCCTGTATGTAACAGTGCGCTCATGGCGCCAATCTGCGAAGATGTCTGAACGCATGGCCTAACGCGGGTAGATTTATCGTGACTGCGTTGTTCGCGGCTAAAAGATAAAGTAGGCCCGATCGTGCGGACTTATTGCGTTATAGGTAAAATCGTGTTTACCAAGTTTAAAAGATTTACATAAAATCTAATGAATATTCGTGCGCAGCCAATATATTCATAAGAATATATTCGAAAAAATATATTCGAACTTTTATAAACGTGGGCTAGCAACCGTGATTCTAAAAACTAATACAGTTTATAGAAGTGAGAATATAGAATATATATTCGAATCAGTCGTATACTTTTGACCAAAAGAATGAATATCTTTACTATTAGGTTTTAATGAATATCGCATATTATTTTGTATCTGCGCATCGTGTACTAGCAGAAAATAAAGAAAGAATACCGGCTTTTGAACTCGATGGTTGCTTTCCGGTGATGTGAGAGCACGACACTTGTCGTAGTCATGTCCCACGGATGGCGCCACTTGTTGATGCATAATCTGGCGCGGACTTGATTCGACGACTCTCCTTGGGCCGTTAGTCGTCTTCTCGAGCCCTAAGTAGACCTGTTCAACAAAGAGAACCCGTTAGGAGTGGACCCGAGGCCGTAGCCCCGGGATCCACCTCCGACGGTCAAGTTAGAATCTATGCGATATAGCATATAAGTGTTAGGTTTAGAGTAACCTGTTTGGTTGTTGTCAATAAGGAGATTCCAGCCATGTATTTATAAGGCATGGATTAGGGTTTAGGCGTAGAGTGGGCCGCTGTCTGCCGGGCTAGGCCCATTCCAGACTATACGTCCACAATCCCCTTTTTGGTGTAGAATGCCTTCTATCTATAGAGAGGCATTTAGGATTTACAGATAACCCTCATGTGAATGATCAATGGCTGTAAACCAGGTGTTGATCATCTAACGACTAGACATGAATGACAAGTGTTAGCTCCTTCTTGGCTAGTACCATGTCGCGTCCGTCTCCAATATTCTTGCCCGTGTGTGTCCTATTGTCATATGTCAGATAGTGTATAGTAATTCAAGACTCAGAGAGCTCAGAGGGAAAAACTTTCATTAAACAACTGTAGTTTTTTCATTTACGCATCCATGGCACAAAAGTAAACAATGAAAAGCCCAAACTTTCCAATTATCAAGCCCATGCTCTGATTTTAAGCCACACTTTCCACAAAAAAGCTTAGCAATTAGCACTTGGTATGTTATTTGACTAAAGTTTTAACAAAAATCAATATGCAGGATTGTAGATATACCATGGATTAGCTTTGTCAGACCAAACAATTACTCAATTACAGATTTGACTGGCGACTTGCTAACATAGCAATTAAATCAAATACTGCACTTACAATTTTTATAAGTCAAAAAACGATAAAAGAGTTATAATAAGTCGTGCCAGACTATACCATAAAACTGATTTACCGGGGAAGGAAACAAGAGGAACAGCCTTCATCCGTTGTAATATTTGCTATAAAAACTTAGTATATGAGAATAAATGGAGAAGTTCAGATAACCCGTTGTTACTTTTGCTTAGTTTAATTTGCATCCGGTTCAGCACAAAAGTTCATGTAAGATGTACAACAGGTCCCAAATTTAGGACAAGAATCATGACATTCTGCAGTGTCTAGTTGCAATGAAAACAATCCCCACTCAAATTACTACTCGAATACCCTCATTTTTCAATTTTGGGCCAAAACCAAGAAAACGTCAACTTTTTATGAAATTGAATCATATATACACTGCTCGCCCTTATTGCTTCCAATCAAAGAGGGGAAAATCCCTAAGCTTTCTCATTTAAAGATTCAAACAAAAGTCAAATTTATGAACTTTAAAGGTCAAAGAACAGGAATAACATTAGGGTATTAATTAAGAAATCGAACAGCATGATCGAGACAAATTTGTGCAAGTAAAACTTATACTTAAGTAGAATTCCATCACCACAAATTGGCTTGAGGAAAATTAAACCACACTTATATATAAACCTTTTTGACACCTAAAATACATCACCAGAAACTTAAACTGTCACACTTATGTTACAAGAAAATCAAACCATACTGGCAAACATGTTTGCCAAAGTAACATTTATTTAACTATAGCACACGCCACTCCTTGTTAGAGTTTCTTTCAACTGCACCATGCAAGCTTTGTAACATGCCTGAAAGAGTGTGTTCAAATCAAACCATGTTAGTGATGATCTATTTAAAATCACATTCTAGCAAACTGGTCATACAAATAATCAACAAACATGAACAATTTCTAATATGGTATGAAAAAAGAAAGAAGAGACTACCTTAGATCTTATGAAGCGCATCCAGAATATGTTGTAACTCATGAACAACATTTTCTATATTCATTCGTTGTGTTGGGGAATCCACAGAGCATGATACTCCAATCTTCACAATTGCAGTCAAACATTCCTCCATTTTTCGTGCATTTTCTTCCGAACTTTGCAACACAATTGCATCACCATCAATAACATCGATAACATGATCTGGGAATGCCATGTAAGCAAATTTATGAAGGCTAAGGCCTTCATTAAATATTTCGTCTGTTGGATTTTTCCCGGTCATCACCTCCAGTAATAATATTCCGTAACTATATACATCCCCACTACTTGTCATCTCACTGCCGAGACCATACTCTGCAAATTATATAAGCAATTACTTCAGAAATGTAATATTGTAAGTAAATATAAGCATCTTGGAGTACAAATATATTACCTGGAGGTGCATAACCAATTGTTCCTTTAATGCTGGTTGAGCTACTTTGGTTTGCCTCTGTTCCAAGAAATCGAGCTAATCCAAAGTCTCCAACATGAGCCACCATATCATCATCAAGTAGAATGTTGCTAGGCTTCAAGTCCCCGTGAACAATGGCTGTTTGGCAGCGATTGTGAAGATAATCAAGCGCACATGCAACATCCATGAGAACGTTTATTCTTTGGAGAAGGTTCAGCCTCGTTGTATTTGCTTTTGAATGCAACCAATCATGTAAACTTCCTTTGGGCATGAACTCGTACACCAAAGCTTTAAAATCATTACCTTGAAAGTCTACACTTGAACACACAGTTATTATCTTCAGTAAATTCCGGTGTCGAATGTTGCACCATGCTTCACACTCTCTTAAAAAACTTTTTTGAGCTCCTCTATTTTGAAGATGTATAACTTTGACCGCAACATAGCTATCAGCATCATTATCAATGATTCCTCTATAAACAGAGCTAAACCCACCCTTTCCAATCAAATTTGCTTCGGAAAAGCCATCAGTAGCCTTGAGAAGTTGATTGTAGGAAAGTTTCAAGAATGGTTCGCTCCTTGATGATTGAGACAGTTGGCCAATGCTTTTCTTCTTACAAAATGCATACACAATGCATAAAATTGTGAAAAGTGTGGATGCAATCAAAATGACAATTAAGAATGTCGGAAATCTTTTTTTATGTTTCTTTGTCCCCTTGCATTTTGGCAACCCAAGTTCAACCACGCCTCCGCAGAGCCTGCTATTCCCTAAAACTGAGAAGGCACTTGCATTAGCGAACACTCCTCTGACTGGTACTTCACCCTCAAAATCATTGAAGGATAGGTTCATATGTTCTAATTGAAAATGTTCCAAGAATGGAGGAATTTTGCCTGATAA